>PVJO010033142.1:0-12401 GCA_004026905.1 Hystrix cristata
AAAAAAAAAAAAAAACAAAACAAAACAAAACAAATCAAATATTTATATTCTTTCCAGCATCACTTCTTAAAAAGATTATCTTTTCTCAGTGTTTTGACTTGACACTTTGTCGAAAACCAACTGATCATATGCATCTGGCCTATTTTTGGAATATGTATTCTGTTCCTTTGATCTACATGTCTATCTTTATGTAAGTAAAATACTCTCTTGATCACTGTAGCTTAATACTATATGTTGACATGTATAAGTAAGCGCTTCAACATTGTTTTTTTGTTTTAGATATTTCAATTTTTCTGGTTCCTTGAATCTTGCATATACATTTCAGATTTAATTCCACAGTTTCTTTAATAAAGCTTCCTAGAATATTGATTAGCATTATATTGCCTGTATAGTTATGTATTTGGAGTTACCTGACTTCTTAACAATATCGAGTCTCCAAACACACGACCCTGGCATATCTTGTCATTTATTAGGGTCCATTGTAGTTTTCAATGTGGAGTTTTTAGCCATAACTTATAACTCTTTCATGTTTCTGTGGCTATCATGAGTGGTGTTTTTTTTAATCCTAATTTCTAATTGTTTGTTTCTAGTATACAGAATTACAATTAACTTTTGTGCAGTATTGTTTTTGGGCTGTAAATTTGTAAAATTCCCTTGTTAGATCTAGCAATGAGTTTTGCAGATTGCTTGAGGTTTTCTAAGCGCATTGTCATACTGTCTGTCAATGAAGATATTTTGTTTTCCTCTTTGTAATCTTCATCCCTGTAATTTTTTTATTAAAATCTATCCAAAATTACACAAACTTACAGACCATAATACATTGTGCCTTTTGCTTATGACAAGCAATGTAAACAACCATATAGATGCAGTATTCAGTTGCAACTATGTAAAGTTGAATGTAGTACATGGTGTACGTGTTCCTGTTTTAAGTATAGACCAGGTCCTTTCAGACTTTATTGAGTATAAGTGATGAGAGCACAAATTCTTGCTTTGTACCCAATCTTAGGCTAAAGCATTGTTTTTCACCATTAAAACTGTATTTCCTACAAATTTTTCAGAAATGCCTTTAATCACTTTCAGAGTTTCCATTTATTCCTAGTTGGCCTAGAGCTTTAATGCTGAATGGCTACTGAATTTTGCCAAATAATTTTTATTAATCTATTGCACTTCTTAGATGATTTTCCTGTCTCATTCTGTGAATCTGGTGATCTGTGTTAATTCCTTTTTAATGTCAAGTCAGTCTTATGTTGCTAAGATAAATTCTGCTTGGTCTATACTCTCATTTTCTTGCAATATATTTGTCTGGTTTTGTTATCAGAATATTAACTTCATGAAAGAACTATGAGAAGCAATACTATCCTCTGTTTTCAGAAAGATGTGATTGGTATTTTTCTTCTTAAATATTTTATAGAAATCATCATTCAGGTAATTCCTTCATTAATGGAAGTTTTCACATGAGAGTATGATTCTTAAGATCACATATATGGTTACTAAGATTTCAGTCTGTTATTCTACCTGGTCCAGTAATTTTGTCTTGCAAAAAAGACAAACCAATATTTAAATTCCAAGAGTGTTCAAAACTTCTGCCTTACATTCCTTTATTTCTCCATTTAAGCTAACACTTAGTGGTCTTATTTAAAATCATATTCATAAAATCCTTCTATATGTTGTCCCATTCATTTGTAATTCTAATCCAGAACGTATTTCTCAATTCCAGATTTACATACCCAACTCCCTCCTTACGACATTGGCTGGATGTAGAATTGATACATCAAATTTGGCATATCTTAAGCAAACAGTCTGATCCATAATACCCACATTCAATATTGCTTCAGTTACAGTGACTTTCATCTCTGTAAAAAGTTCTTTTATACTTCTAGAAACACACAGACCATAACCTAGAGTTGTCCATTTTGCCACTTTTCTTCTCACAAATAATCCTTATATATCAGTAACACCTTTGATGCAGTATTAAAACATATCCACAAGCCAAGTCCTACAACACTTCTATGTCCACTCTATCATGACCTGAACTTAACCAGTATTTAAACCATTTAAACATAACATCATGTTATGGCTTGTGACTAGATGTCTAGATGTCATGCAGTCATAGGTGGGGCTTTTTCAGAGGTGGCTGGCTCTAGAGTGTGTGATGCTGAGATTGCCTCATGGTGCAATGCTAGGATCAAGGGCACTAGGATTTAGGGTGTGAATATTCCCTGCCCTAAGTAACCCGGATAAAATAAGATAAAATATAAGGGATAGAAAGAGCTGTGGTCGGCCCTTGCTTGCTTGCCTTGCTGCTTTCTGCCTGCCATGAGCTGTTTCTCCTCTGCGACGCCACCCTGCCTCAGAGCCAGCCAACTATGGACTGACACCTCTACAATCTGTGAGCCAAATAAACCTTCCTCCTTTAACTTTGAGTGTCAAGTATTTTGTTTCAGCAGTGAGAAAAGTAACTGAGACACATCATTTTTCCTTTGGTTTATCACAAGATGCTTCCCTAATATCTTTTTTCCCAGCAGCCAGAGATAGACTTTATTCTCAACAATAATTTTTTTGACTATAAATTAAATTATGTTACATTGCTACTCAAAATCCTCCACACTAGGGAGTGCTGGTGTTAGCACAATTGCTAGCTGCTATTCCCTGTGTTTGTAGTGTGCTTGCTACTCTACAAAACATGAGCCATCCTTTTGCCTATTTTATATCATTTCTCAAAGTTACATTCTCAGAGTGTCTTTCCTTAATTGTCTCATTTAAAATTTCATCCTCCCTCCTTACACACTTCCAATTCTCCTTACATTGGCATTACTTATATTACTTACATTGGCAACTTTCTATACACTGCATTTTATACTTGCCCAATATATTTTCTATTACATATTTGTTTTACTCTAGAACATAAACTCATTAAAGGTATTTTAAAAAAAAATTTTGCTCTCTTCTGTATTTCTGCTTCTACATATCTAGCAGAGAGAGTGTATTAAATAGGTATTTTTTGTCTGCATAAATTAAACGATCTTCTTTCATCAAAGTGTTTTTCCCGGCATTTTCTTCTGAATATTTCAGATTGGATTTTGTTTTCTAAAGTCATTGATTTTTCTGGGTATATTTACTGTGTGCATCACTTGTTGGGTTACACGGTTTGTTTGTCTCCTCAAATCCTCCTAGCTCTACAGGTGTTTCTCTTTTTTAAATTCATTGAATTTTAGACAAACTGCTCTGAGAGAAAAATGCAGCAGTGTCATTACCACAAAGAATCTGACGATTTGACTTCCCTTTGTTTGATGTTATCAGAACAAAGACTGATGAAGGAAATTGAGTTCGGTGTATGAAAAAGTGTTGAAAACTTTGCACAAGTCACATTCTGTGAAGAAACTAAAGATGTTATGCATAACTCTATTTGAGACATTGGAACTTAGAAGTAATAAAATGCATTTAGCCTTCTAATACTAATAGTTCTTTTCTCATAATTTATTGCTGTATGATATAACCATCCCCAAACTTCATGATGTAAAACAACCAGCATTTCAATACACTTGTGGGTCCTATAGGACAGAACTTTGCATAGGTCATAGCAGGATGGCATCTTTATGTCGAGCAATGTGTAGGACCTTAGCAGAAAGACTTGGATGACTATGTTCATTCAAATACTGGGGACTGAAATAATCTACAGCCTTGGCAAGAAAGAGAACATTGGGCAATGATGGAAATGTTCCATGTGTGCTGGTTATGGAATAGCAAATGAACTGAAAACTTTTAGTGATATTGCAGAACTATCCTTTTAGTAGTTTAAATTAATCTGAATTAAAGAGCCAAATATGCCAATGTGGCCAACAGCTATCCTATTGGACAATTAAAATACAAAATATTCTAGGCGTATAAGTATAGTACCTGGGATTTAAAAAAAACTAAAAAGCAGGCTCAGGTTAGATTGTTGACCAGACGCCTACCTGTGGCCTCCATGCGGTTTGGGCACTGTGGCCTCTGACTTATCTGACAGCCTCCATGTGGGTTAGGGTCCCAAGGGCAGATGTTCCAGTGATCAAGAGTAAAAGTCCACAGCTTTCTGTGATTTAGCTCCGAAATTCCTGGAGAACATTGCTTCCGGTGGTTTTCTTTAGTTGAAGTTGTCAGAAAACATTCAAGATTCAAAAAAAGTAACAAGGAAACCATGTGAACTTAAAAAAATTTGTGAAGAATTTTTAGCCTGTTTTAAAACTGCCAGAGCCGCCACAAGATTTGTTATTATAACATAAAGTAGATTTTCTCTCTTTTCCTAAATCTTCAGCGTTATATAAACGATCTACATGTTTCGGGTTGGTAGTGAAGACATACACTGATGATAAAATCTAGATACATGCTACATTTTCTCTAGTGGACCTAATGTTTCTAACACCAGGATAAGAAATGAAAAAAAAAAACTGAGTAAATGGATAAAAATGAATAAATTTTAGAAAAAGAATAGTATTGTAAAATTATGGAAGAAAACCCATCTTTATTTTGCATGTTCAAAAATGGGGATTCAAATTCCAATGCAACCTTTTATGTGCAGAACATAAATATGCCAATAGCAGCAGGGACTGCGATGGAAGCCTTGAAAATAAATTAGTGATTTTTTTTTTTAAAGAAAAGTATAAATCAGGTGAAAACTTATTTGTGAGCTTACCTCATTCTGTATGTTTTCTCAGCAGAATGTATTAGATAATCTTGACTATTAAGATGTGTCAAAACTAGAAGACCTCGCTGAGGTTTTAGCTCAGTGGTTAGAGTGCTTGCTGGCAAGTGCAAGGCCCTGAGCTCGATCCCCAGCAAAAAAAAAAAAAAAAAAAAAACCCAACAAACAAACAAACAAAAAAAAAACTAGAAGGCCTCAACTCTAGAATCAGAATCTTTGATGTGAAAATTAAATCATGCTCAATTGGTTAACTCTATAATTAAGGCTGGGACAAGTAATAGAAAACGAGTAAGATTGCAGGAGGTGATGTTAACAAATACAGCATCTCATTTGATAAAAGTCACTGCAAGGAAAAAAGAAAAATGAATACTTCAAAGGAAAAGCAAATCAGGTGAAAACATTCAGATTGCGAATTAAATTTTAGAGGAATGAGTCTTCTTAGCACAATTAGGGACTATGGCTATAACTCAGAGTTAGAACATGTGCTAGCATAAGAAGGGACAAAGCTGTGAGTATATTGTAATTTTTAAAATTAACTCTACTTTGTGAATTGTTCACGCTTACACGTTATTTTAACCGAAATCACCACAGGAGTTTAGTGATCAGCAGTTGGTGAAAGACTTGGCTAAATTCCTTCCTGCCTTAGAGTGAGGCCTGGTTGGAAGCAAGTGTGAGCTCCAGCTCGCTCGTACAGACATTGGAGAACTCTAACATGCTAAATTGGGCAATTCAAAGATGAGGAAGGCAGCCACTATCTAGTATTAAGTACTTACTTTTTCAGTAGCTACCTTTATTGAGTCCATGGTTTTCACTCTTATGGCCTCCTGCAGCAGAGTTTTTCAACCTTGGTGCCATTCTGCCAGATAATTCTTTGTTGTGGTGGAGGTTTGGCATGTCCATTCCGGGATAGTCAGCAATGTCTTTGTTTCTGTTGCTATAACAAAGTATCCGAGGTTGGTACTTTATGAAGAAAAGAGTCATTTGACTTGTGATTCTGATGGCTAAATGTCCAAACAGCATGGTGGTAGCAATTATCAGATGATCTCTAATTGCATTACAGTATGGTGGATAGGCAGGCAAGCTTGGGAGGAATGTATGTGCCAGAATTTCGAAGCAAGAGCATAAGCTGAGTAATAACCCATTCTCATGGTGACTAACCTAACCCCACTGTACCCAGCTTTCTCCAGAGATGGAATGTTAGTCACTCCTGATAGTGGTGCCCATGTGAGCCCATCACCTTCCACCAGACCCCAGCTCTTAAAGTTCCGCCGTTTGCTTTTAATGTCATTACATCAGGGGACTGAACTTTCAGTTCAGGAATCTTTGTGAAATAAACCAGTGTACCCTCCTTCTTTTAGGGGAAAAAGAAAAGAAAGGAGAAAGGGAAAAAATGGAAAAATGTAAATAAACCTGTTGCAAGTAGGGAAGGGTGGGAGAACAAAAGGCAGGGGAGGGGAAGGGGAGAAAACCAAGAAATATCATGTACAGGTACTAAATAACCATGTCGAATATGATCATTATGTTTACAACATACCAATATATGTTCTTGGTTAAAAAAAAAGTAAAAATAATTTAAAAAATTAAACCATGTGTATACCTAGGCCATTGCAAGAAGCATCCCAATGGGCGGCTACTAGATAAAACATAGGCGTACAGTTTAACTTGAATTTCAAATAAGTGAGGATGAACGTTATTGTCTATCAAATTATCAACATCCTTGGTTCTAAATTTCATCAATCACAGTATATTAATCGTGCAATGTATTTATATAATTATGCTGAGACACTTCTACTTTTTAAATCTGAAATTCAAAGTTAACTGGGCCTCTCACATCTTTATTTGCTACATCTGGCAATCCTACACTAGATGCTAATTTCATGATTCCTCCCAAAAAAGAACAGGTCTTATATTAATTTCTGTTCCAAAAGATGCACTAGGGCTTATTTTAGGGGATAGCTTATTTCTTCATATACCATAGGTGTTTATCTCTCATCCAAAGGCACTCTCTTGGGTATTTACAAATACTTAATTATAATTTATATTATCATTTATTTTAAATACTAATGTCAATAATTTTATTTATGTTAAATTACATATTAATATTATTATTTTATAATTCAGCATGTCTGTTTTGTGTTGCAACAGATGTACTAAATGGACCCATCTGGCTGACAATCTTAACTGGGACTTGTTCTGGGGGTAGGACTTATATTTTGAACATCCTGAAAAATCTTGCTAGGGCTTATTTTCCAGTTAGGTCTTATTTACAAGGAAATAGGGTAACATCCCCCTTAGCTGTTTTCATTGGTGTTTTTACTGTGGTTTGAACATGGGGCCTTCCCTTTGAAGGGGAAGTGTGTGTGTGTGTGTGTGTGTGTGTGTGTGTGTGTGTGGGTGTGTGTGTAATTATTTTTAGACATGGTTTTGTTAAGTGAATATTCTGTCTCCAGACATTACAAAAATGTGCCCGAAGAGGCAAAATTACCCTGTGTAGAGAACAGTGTTCTAAAGGAATTATGGCCTTGGCATAAAGGAATCTCATGGTCTACACTGCTAATATTTTATTTTTACTCTCCTATTTTTACTCACCCACTTATTTTAGGTCTGAAACTTTATCTTTTATTCTACCGATCACTACATTTGTATGACTTACCTTCTTCAATGCTGAAAACTTGTGTACTGAATTTATTGGTGAGAATTGTAATATTTTCTTATAAAATCTTCTTTTCTTTTATAGAGAAAATATTGTTCTCCAAATTTTGTTCCCCATTACCCCATTTAATAACTTATTACGGTTTTTATTTACTTTTTTTTACTTTTCTTTGACCTGTAATTTTTACATCCTTCCTAATTGTATTGTGTGGTGCAGGATGTTGAACAGGGGCATATCATATACACTAGATAAGCAAATGTTGTACCACTGAGCCACATCTCCAGTCCCCAATTTTTTAAGAGCAGTCAGTTTTATTAAATTTAATTCTTTAATCTGAGTGTTTGTCCGTGATTTGTTTTTCCTTTGAAATACACTTTTCTTCGTTACTTGGCAGTGTCTTTGATCACTATATTTGCTATTATCCAGATCCTATACTTGGTACAATCACTGCTTGGAATTTTACTTATTTTCAAACATACATCCTTGCCTTCCTTCTACAGTTAAGAAATTCAGTTCAATTTAAGTTTTACTGTACAGATTCAAATTCTAGACCCCGGGTCTGCTGGTTTTTACCCTGCCTGATAGTAAGGGTTGTCTAATGCTTTCTCTTGAAAATACCTTCAGGATGGTATGTATATTTGAAAATATTTCTTACTACGGTGCCTTTAAGTTGACTTTATTTTTATATTCCCAAAGATTTGGTTATACTATAGGTTCCATTAACTGTTTTCATTTGAGTTCTAGTTTTAAGTGACTGATCACTGTTCTAATAAAGGTCATTTCAAATTGATTTTAGGTACTACATATTTATGTTTATAAATTTATTTATACATATACATTGATATGTATAAGTGCATATCAGAATCCAAAATGTACTTCCATTCTATTCTAAAATTTATCCAAAATATGAATAAAGTTTAAAATGAAATAGTAATCTATAATATCTCTTATAGTACCTAATGTAAAATACATTAGCAATATATTATAATTGTACTATGAAATAGGTAATCTCCATATCTAATGCACAGTAACAATCTTTTCCTTTTAATTAAAACCACTCAGGTATTTTCAATAATGTTCAGTATCATATTATAAAACATAATGAGAGGAGAAGCGTGACGACAGATATGAAGTCATACTTCTTTTCTTCCTCAGTATATCAAGACTCATTTCAGGCATGTTCATAAGAATCAGAGATCATCCAGTGTTATCCTCTCTAACATTTCAGCTTCCTCAGGACACAGAGAGAAGCCTGTTTCAACTTCTTGTTCCATAAAATCAAAAGAAATGGATGCCCAGATGGATATAAAAACATTAGCACATGAGCAAAAATCCTGGGCATGAAGCCATCTAGAATGGAATATGCCAACAATACCAAAACATTGCTGACGTGGTGCATGATGAAAAGAAGTAGGGATGAGATCATGACTTTCATAGCTTTTACATGGGCCTCCATGCTCGAATCCCTGGAATACATGCCCTGGAGCTTCATCCGCTTGGTGTGGCTCCACAAGGAGAAGATTAAAAGTAGGAAGGAGGCCAGGGACACCACAAAGAAGATGAGGAGGGCCATATGAATGAGAATAAGGTAATTTAAGCTTTCAGGTGAAGTCTGCATAAAATTGAATGTGAAGTTTTGTCTTGTTTCGACCCATCCTTGGATCAAGCTAGTTGTGTACATAGTCACGAAAATCATACTTGAGCAGAACGAGAGTACTGATCCTAGGAGTATCGTAAGAAGCACCATTTCCATCTTCTGCTTCATCCAGAGGAAAATGGAGTTGGAGAAGTTAGCTATTTTGAAGAAATAGAAGACATTGAGGCAGGTGGTGCAGGCTGCGCAGAAATAGCTGGATCCTGCCCAGAAGGTGGTGACACTCATTAGTACACTCTTAGAGGAATACAGTTTCTCCTCATGCATTATGTGTAAAGAGATAGACAAAAATGTTGAAATAAGTAAAGATATCCTAGAGCTGGCCAAGCAGACGAAAATCAAATCAATCAGAAAGATCTTCCGACTTCTGACCCAGTCAATCCCATTTATCAGTATGATGAATCCATTGCTGAAAATCCCCATTACAAATTCCACAATAGACACGGTCATAGACAAAGTCTCCAGTGTGTTCGACATTTCTGTCCTTAGAGAATCTCTACCTTTGGTTTGCCGTTGACTGAACTGGTGTAGATTTCTGTACCCAAAGCTGTAATGTCCAAGGAATGTCTTTGTCTTTGAACGATGACCACTGGAAGAATATGGAAAGCTCATAAGGTATGCCCCCAAATAAGATCTCGCCTGAGTTTTAAAATCTATACCTACTCTTCTTAAAAATATCGGCAAGTTGTTTTCGGGATTTACACTCCCTGCTGCTGTTGGCGTATTTATATTCTACATACAAAGCTTTGCATTGGAATTTGAATCCTTATTTCCAAACATGCAAAATGAAGATAGATATCATTCTTTCCTTAAAATTCATTCTTTTTTTCCCATTTACTCATTTGATTTATCTATTATGCTGGAGCTAGAAACCTTAGACTCTCATTAAGAAAATGTGACACATATCTAGTTTCCGACAGCTTATGTCTTTGTTACCAACCTGAACTATGCCATGTCTAAAATTTTAAAAAATGCAGAAAATCTATTCTCTGTTTTAATATTTAAATCTTTTAGGCTCTGCAGAAGCTTTATATATGCTACAAATAACATCTGTATGGTATGTCACCTTTCCTTGAGTTTAAGATGGTTCTGACAACTTCAACTAATAAAAACTAGCAGAAATGTTGAAACAGGAATTCTGGAGCTAATTCGTAAAAAAAAAAAAAAAAAAAAAAAAAAAAAAAAAAAAAAGAAACCTGCACTTTCCTCTTGAAAGCTGGAATATCTGCTCTTGGAGCCATAAGCCACATGGAGTTAGTTAATAAGCCTGAAGCTACAGCACCCAAACCCTATAGAGGTCCCTGATGGGAGCCCTCCTATCTGGGCCTCGCTTTAAATTATTTTTACCCAAGTACCAAATTTATAAGAGAAGAAGACTTTATATTTGGACTTTCTAATAAGACATCTACTGGCTCCATTTAATATGGCTATTTAAATTCAGATAATTAAACCCAAAAACTAAAAGTATGCTCCTCAATTTGGTCATAGTATTTCAAATGTTCAATAACAACGCAATTATTAACTGTTCTATAGCTGGTCCAGAGAGAACATTTTTGTCATTACCTAGAACATTTTTGTCATCTTGGCTCTGCTGTAGATGATTTCAGACCTCACTATTTGAATAAATCTCAGCCATCCAAGTTTTTCTCAATGAAATGGATAAGGTGGATGAACCACTAGGAGTTGTAGGTAAATGGACCCAGAAAAATTCATTAATAGATGAAAGGTTAATTGTAATGGATAAATTCCAACAAAAAAAAAAGACAGTACACATTCAGAAAGGAATACAAGGGAAAAGTAGTATGCTGAAAGGGGATTAGGCAAATTCATAAAAGAAGTTATATGAAGGCCAAAGCTCATGAAAATAAAATGGTCACCAACAAGTAAAAAATTTTCTACAATGTTGTATATACAATTGTACTCAGGAATACTACTCCGAATACCACCCAGGAATAAACTAATGTCCTACAACACAAGGTATGGTTGCAAAACCCAGGAAAGTAGTTACTTTGGTGCCGGGGACAGGACAGGGAAAATGCTGTGAAAAGGGCATTGATGTGGTAGTCAACAAGTATATGTCAACACATTAACTGAGGTGTGGCCTGAAAACACTGAATTTTATTATACATAGAGTATACCTTAATATATTTATTTTTTAAAAATCCATAAATGTATGTCCAGTGTAATTACCAAGTGTAAGGTTATTGTTTTATATTGCAATTATTCATATTAAAACTTTTGATCGTCTCGATGTTGCCATCTTTCGGTACCAAGCAAACTCCAAACTCCCAGATTTCTCTATTTCTCTTCTAAATAACTGTTCTGGGTGTCCTTTATTCGTCGAGTAAATAGAAGCACACAAGACAATAAAATAATGACCTCAAGTATCTATTCTCAACGAATGATTTAGGAGTGAAGGGCCATTAGCAAACAAAGGGTAGGAGGTTCATAATTAACAAAATGTTTGCTATGGTAGACATTTTTCAAAACTAAGGGATGCTATCAATGATTACCTCAAGTAAGCTTTAAATTGTCAAAAATATAGAAATGCACAGCATAAAGGTGTAATGTAATATAGATATTCATTTGAAAATTTTACAGTGATTTTTCACAGTGAAAGAAACTGAGAGGAAAAAGTACAATGTCTTTGAAATAGATAACTTTTTAAAAATCTGGAACACCCAATAGCATACGGTTTGAATAGCTTACGGAGTTGCGGGTTTCTCATCTTTTGTCCCACACTTCAGCTGTCTCAGCACGAAAAGAGAGGCCCGTCTTAACTTGGAGTTTCCCAGAATCAGGATGAGCGAATGGCTTGAAGGATAGATCAGTCCAATGCTCATGCAAAGTGCGTGGATCAGGTCACTCTGAGGCTTCTGAGAAATCCATGACATGAGAAGGGACAGAAAGTAACTAGCGTAAAGTAGGAGGAAAGAGATCACAATTTTCAAGGCATCAGTGTGGGCCTTGGTCCTGGGGTCTCCGTGTCCTTTAGAATTGAGCTGCATCTTCTGGAGATGTTTCCATAAGGAGAAGATAAGCAGGAGAAAGGAGATCAGGGCCACAATAAATGGTATGACGGAAAACATAGTCATATTGAATATGATCAGCTGTGATAATGTTGCAAAATCACTCACTGTGGAATTCCAAGTTGTGTTTCTTTCATATCCACATTTCCAGTCTTCAATATGTGTATTTATTTGTATCAGATTTAAAAACAAGAAGACCAAGGTTCCTAGCAGTATTATCAGAATCACTTTGTTTACTCTCCATTTCAGATAGAGAAAAATAGGCCTGGAGAAATTGGCTATTCTGAGCAAATAAAAGATGCTGAGGACTGTAGCAAGCCAGAGACTGAAATGATTGGATAATATCCAGAAAAAAACAATAATTCTTAGTTGTTCCTCTGCAAA
>PVJO010033143.1:0-12402 GCA_004026905.1 Hystrix cristata
ACTGAAGAGCCACCACCCCCACCACCTCCCCACCCTGTCTTGTATCTTTCTGCCTGTTTTTCTGTATTTTCCCACAGAGCTTTTGTACTGTCCCCAGAGCCCATTAAACAGCCTCCCCCATGTCTCATGGATTGCTGTGGCAGCTGCAGCGGGATGGGAGGCAAGGATAGCGAGGGCTCAGTGTCGGGGCCCCATGTTACACATGTGCATGCACACACACACACAAATGGGAATTCTGTACCCGCCAAGTCAAACTGGCTGCTCCAGGGCCACTGTGTTCACCCTGCCCACTCAGCAGGAGCAGAAAGGAAAGCATGAGGCTGCTCCTGGGGTCCAGCTGTGGTGTCTTAGCTGGGGCTTTGTAATGAGTGAGGACATGAGGCATTTGGGAGGCTGAGGCAGGAGGATTGCTGGGAGTTTGATGCAATCTGCAATCCTGGGCTGCACAGTCCAAGGCCAGCCTGAACTACATTGTAAGACCTGGTCTCAAAACATGGGTGTTGGTGGGTTCTGTGGAGCCCTGGGTACTTGGGGGCCACTAGCCTCCCCCTGGGCCCACTGATCCTCCTTAGGGATTGCAGCTCTGCTCCAGCCTTCCTTTGTGTTGTCTCAGTGCTGTTTACTGTCCCAGGGGACAGCCCCTCAAGGACAGCTTTGTGACCAGAGCAGTCAGGCCATGCTCTATCTGGTGAGAGCGAAGATACATGGCTAGGCTGGGACAGAAAGCTCTTTGAGAAGGCCACCTCCCACCTGCCCCGGCCCCTGGTGGGCGCTGGGCCTTGTCCCCAAGGCCACCTCCAGAGGAGATAGGGGCCTCCCTCCCCCAAGCATTCCACCCTGGCCATATAAGCCAGAGCTGGGCCACCCACCCCCTGGTGCACCCACCATGCAGGGGCCACCTCTCACCAGGCTGCCCCTGGTGCTGCTGGCCCTTGGGGGTGTGTTGGGGGCCAAGACTTCTGGAGAAGAGCCAGCTGGTGGCACTGGGGGCCTCATCTTCCCTGAAGACTGGGTCTGGCCACCAGGCAGCCCACGGGACCCTCTGTGCTTGATGACACTGAGCATTGGCAGCAACGGGAGTGGGGCCCCCCTGCATGTGGTGGGGGGCCTGCGCAGCTACGAGCAGGCCTTCCTGGAGGCTGTGCGAGGCGCCCGCTGGGGACCCCACGACCTGGCTACCTTTGGGGTCTGCAGCTCTGGCCACACCCAGGCCACCATGCCTGCTCTACAGCACCTGGGGACCTGGCTGCAGGAGCCTAGGGGGCAGCGGCTGCTAGTTCTGCACCTGGCAGAAGGTATGGGGGGGTACAGTACCTCATGTCCAAGGGTGGCAGGGTCCCCTTGTGAGATGGGGTGCCATGTCCACCATCTGTCTTGCCTGGAAGTCGGGGATCAAGATGGGGGGCTCCCGGATGGCCCCCTCCCCACCCAAGAGGAAGCAGCAGAGAAGGGCCCTCTCCAGGTGCCCAGAGCAAGGGTAGACCCAGAAAACCCAAGGGACAGCCCCCTACATCCTTCAGGCATGGTCACCGCCCACTGGATGGAAGGCAGCAGGGAGAGCATCCGCTGTCCCACCGGGCAAGGTCTGCACCTGGTGTCCTGGGAGTGGGGCCAAGTCCCCTCAAACCTCCCTGGCCCAGCCAGGTTCACTGTCCCTCTGGAAAGGGGTTCCCTGCGGGTCAGGCCCAGGGCATCTCAGGCCTCAGTGGCTCACTAGTCCCCCTCTCCTGGCTGCAGTGACATGGGATCCAACACCCTTGCTGAGGTTCCGCGAGCCCCCAGCTGGAGTGGTCGGCCCTCGGGAGCAGGCGCTGCTGGTGCTGTACCCTGGGCCTGGCCCTGAGGTCACCGTCATTGGGGCAGGGCTGCCGGCTGCCCAGGTACCTGGGAGCGGCTGCATGGGGCCCTTGGGTTACACGGAGGGGGCTCTAAGGGTCACATGGGAACTCTGCCAGCCCTGGGTGGGAGGAAAGGGTGTGCAAGGCCAAGCTGGGGCCCCATCTCTGCAGAGCCTCTGTCCCACCCCGGACACCCGCTATCTGGCGCTGACTGTGGACCACCCGGAAGGGGCTTGGCGTGGCCGGGGGCTTGCCCTGAACTTGCAGCCCCGCAAAGACGGTAGGTAGAGGGGTGGCCGGGGGATGAGCATTAAGAGGGACCTGGTGGGGGCTGGGGATTTAGCTCAGAGGTGAAAGTGCTTGCCTTGCAAGCACAGGGCCCTGGGTTCATCCTCAGCACCAAAAAAAAAAAAAAAAAAAGAGGGACCTAGTGGCAGTCCCTCTTCTCCCCCCAACCCCTGAGCCAGTGCCTGCACCTCTTCCGGGGCAGGTGCCACCCTGAGCACTGCGCAACTGCAGACCCTGATGTTCGGGCCCGACACTCGCTGCTTCACACGGATGACCCCTGCCCTGCTCCTGCTGCCATGGTCCGGTCCTGCACCTCTGCCTGCACACGGCCAGCTGGATACAGTGCCCTTCCCGCTGCCCAGGTGGAGGCAGGCTCCGAGGCAGCAGGCGGGGGGAGGTGGGGATGGTGCAGCCTGGCGCCCTTGTGACCCCCGGCTCCTACTGTGGATTCCAGGCCGTCCCCAGAGCCCGAGGAGCTGCCACCCAGAGCCGACCCCTTCCTGGAGACACTCACGCGCCTGGCACGGGTGCTGCGGGGGCCCCCGGCACGGGCCTCTCCACTGCGCCTGGCCCTGGACCCCGGCGTGCTGGCCAGCTTCCCCCAGGGCCTGGTCAACCTGTCTGACCCTGTGGCGCTGGAGCGTCTGGTAGACGGCGACGAGCCTTTTCTGCTACTGATGCCACCTGCTGCGGCCAGTGCCAGGCACCCGGCGCCGCTACAAGGTCCCTCTTCCGCACCCTGGGCCGCAGGCTTGGCCCACCGCGTGGCTGTCGAGCTGCAAGCCGTGGCAGCTGAGTTGCGTAGCCTCCCGGGGCTGCCGCCCGCCGCGCCCCCGCTGCTCGCACGCCTGCTGGCGATGTGCCCTGGTGACCACAGCGACCCCGGCAGCCCCCCAGCCGACCCGCTGCGCGCACTGCTGCTTCTCAAGGCGCTGCAAGGTCTGCGCGCGGAGTGGCGCGGAAGGGAAGGGCGGGGGGCGGCGGCGCGGGCACAACGCAGCGCCTCCGCGGAGGGGCCGTGCGCGCTGCATGAGCTCAGCGTGGACCTACGCGCCGAGCGCTCTGTGCTTATCCCCGAGACCTACCAGGCCAACAACTGCCAGGGCGCGTGTGGATGGCCACAGTCTGACCGCAACCCGCACTACGGGAACCACGTGGTGCTGCTGTTGAAGATGCAGGCTCGCGGGGCCGTCTTGGCGCGCCCGCCCTGCTGCGTGCCCACGGCCTACGCGGGCAAGTTCCTCATCAGCCTGTCCGAGGAGCGCATAAGCGCGCACCACGTGCCCAACATGGTGGCCACCGAGTGCGGCTGCCGATGACCCTCGCCACCAAGGTGCCCTTCCTGTATTTATTCAGACCCAAACCTCGCCCCAATAAAGACCAGGAGCACCCAGCTGCATGGCCATTCGTGGATGTCTTCTCTCCTCGCGCGCAAGGCCAGGGTCACCCCTGTGGGCGCTCACCTCCTCCTCCCCCGTCGGCAGCTCCCCCCCATCCTTCAGGCCCCGGGTGGTGGCGTAAAGGAGCAGGCGACATGGCGGCCTCAGCACTCGCTTTATTTTGCCGAAGCCGCGGGGCCACCGCGCAGAGTGGAAACGGGCCCCGGGATTCACGCGCAGCGCCTGGCCCCGCTCAGTTCCGCCCTTTGCCCGTGCGGTGCTTCTGTCTGCCCGGGGGCCAGTCCTCCTCGTCGGGGCGCCGCGGAAAGGCCCAGGCCTGCCTTTTCCGGTGCTCGGGGTCCCTGGAGTCCCGGGCCCACGGCCGATGGCCCCCTTCGCGCGACTCCCAGCGTCGGGGCAGAGCTTCCCGGGGCTCCCTGGCAGCTCGCGGCCTCTCCTCCTTTGGCGGTCTCTCCTTCCGCGGCTTCTCCTTCCGCGGCTTCTCCTCCTTCCGCGGTTTCTCCTTCCACGGCCTCTCGACTTTCCGCGGCCTCTCTTTCCGCGGCTTCTCCTTGGGTTCTCGCTCGGGAAGGGGCACGGGCTCTTCTCCAGCGGCCTCTCCGGTGGCCTCCCCAGGATCTCCCTCCACCTTCTCTACAGCTTCCAGGCTCCAGGAAACCTCAGCCTTGGCCCCTGCCTCCGCCTGAGGTGCAGGTGGCCCCACCTGGGGCGCCGGTGGTCTCGATGGGGGCACCCAGGCCTTGGGCTTAGGCTGCAATGCGGACAGTGTGGCACCCCGGGGCCCAAGCCCACGTCTCCCTTCCGCCCGGCCTCCCCCACCATGGGCGCCCACCATCCGGGGTCACTGGAAGGAAGAACTTACCACCACGGGCGTCGCCGGCTCCTTAGGGGGTGGGATCGGTGGGACCCACGGGGAAGGCCCAGGGGTTGCCTCCTCCCCAGCCACAGCGTCTGGGAGGGTAGGGTGGGAAGGCGGATCAGCCTGGGGCGCGGCACCGACACCCAACACCCCTGTCCGAGGTGCGGGACTCCCTTGGGTACCAAGAGACTGCCCCAGGACTTCTTCTGAGCCTCCAAGGCTCCATCGGGCGAAGGCGCCCCTTGCCTCGCGACCTCCCCTTTTATTTATAGTTTATTTGCTTGTTTGTTTTGAGACAAGTAGTTCAGGCTGGCTTGGAACTCTCAGGGATCCTCCTACCTCAGGCTCCCCAGTGGTGGGATTATAGGTGTGCACCCCCAAGCGCGACGCGACCTCCCTCTTTAAAAGGAGCGGTAATTCTTTTTTCCGAGGGCTGCAGGTCTCACTCTGGCATGGGCGGGGGGCGGTGCAGGGCCCCCCTCAGGCTGGTGCAGGGGGGCGCTAAGACCTCTGCCAAAGCGGGCACGAGGTAGTGGGGAGCTGTTCCTAGGCTGTTGCGGGGCAGGGGGGCTCACAAGGTCCAGCAGGAAGGAGAAGGGCTGCGCGCCGGGTCCTGTCTCCGGGAGCCAAGCAAAGCGCGTCCGCGAGAGGGAGCCCGGGGGCGCACACCTCACGGTCTGTTTCAGGAATGGGGACGTGAGGACCCCGGCAAGGTTCACACGGGGTGAGAGAGTCCCAGGAGCCACAGGGTCGTAGGCCTGGCCAAGCGGTGGGGCGCAAAGCCCCTCCCTTAAACCGGGCGTGGTGGCGCGCTCGTGTCCTCCCCCACGTCGGGACCCGGGCTCACCGCGACAGAGCTGGAAAGCCGAACCCAGCAGCGCCACCAGCGAGGCCAGGACCAGGCACTTGTTGAGCGTCACGTCTCCCCAGGGCAGCTCCTCGCTCAGGGACGGGGGAGGCGGGGGCGGCCGTGCTGGGGGCGCGGCTTGCGTCTTCTTGCGGGCGGGGGCGCTCCGGGGGGCTGCGAGGGCCAAGTGGGAGGTCCAGCGGGAAGCACGGTGAGCCGAGTGAGCCAGAGCCACACAGACAGGCCAGGCCACAATGGACACCACTCAGCCAGAGGCCCCGTTGGTCCTGTCCCCTCACCCCCAGCAACTGCCATCCAGGACCAGTCGCTGGCCCATGCCCTCCTGCCTGCCCACACTTCACCCACGCCTGCTGCAAACCCACTCGCTCCAGATTTTGGCTTCTCCTTTCCAGGGCCCGGGGTCCCTCTGACGATAGGCTCCTTCTCCATCTTTTTGGGCCTGGCATCCACACCACTTGCTGCCTGGGGATCCTGGGAGTCCTGTGGGGAGGAGCAGACATTCAGGGTGGGCTTGCTTTTATCTTTCTCTTTTTCCTTTGTCTTCTCTGTCTGTCTCTCTCTCTCTCTTTTTTCTTTTTTTCTTTTTCAGTACTGGGGATGGAATTCAGGGCTTTTGCACTAAGCTATGCCCCTTGCTCCTCCCCCCTTTTTTTTGTGCTGGGGATCGAACTCGGGGTCTTGCACTTGCTAGGCAAGCATTCTAACCCCTGAGCTAAATCCCCAGCCCCTAATTTTTTATTTTGAGACAGGGTCTCACTAAATTGCTAAATCACACCACCTCCTGCCTCAGTCTCCCATGGTGATAGGATGACAGGCATGGGCCACCATGCACAGTTCAGGGTGCTGTTTCTTTTATGTCTTCTAAGGGGGTCCCCTCCCTGGCCAGCATGTCTTCAACTCTGAGGTCCCCAGCTACTCACCTGGGGCCAGCTGCTGGGCTCAACCAGCCTGGGTGTCGCTGTTGGAGGGAACAGAGAAATAGTCAAGGTTGTGGGCCCCCCTACGCCTAATCCCACCCCACCCCACCCCCTTGCTGTGCCAGGCCAGGGCAGAGAGAAGCCCGAGTTACAGATGACAACACAAATCAGCTCAGAGAAGACTTTGCCGGAGGACACACAGCGCTCAACAGCGCTCCCAGCAGTCCCAGGGCTACTGGGACTTGAACCCAGATCTATGTCTGCCACCTGTGTTCTGAGGCAAACCCTGGGGCAGGAAGCAGGGGGGACGCTGGCCAAGGGGAGCACAGTGGAGGTCAATGCAGAGAGGAGGGACCTCAGGATACCTGGAGCCTTGTCCTCCTGTGGCTGGCCCAGGCTGGGTTCCACCAGTGCAGAGAGGTCCTCGCTGGCCAGGCAGCTGCCTAGACCTCGGTCCAGCTCCTCCATGGCTCTGGTTGTCATGGAGACAGGAGCAGCGTCCCTGCCTTACGGTGGGGCTGGGAGAGGGTGGGAGAGGGTGCTGCCTTCCTGGGGCTGCTGTGGGAAGGAAGTAACCAGACACCTCCCAGCCTTGTGCCTTCCTCTTTTTCTAGAGCAGCTTTCCTGGACACATTCATACTTTTTTTTTTCCTGGTACTGAAGACAGAACCCAAGACCTTTACACAAATTATATCCCCACCCCTTTTTACTTTTTATTTGTAGACAGGGTCTTGCTAAGTTGCCCAGGCTGGGATCTGCCTGTCTCAGCCTCCAGAGTGCTTGAAATGACAGACAGATGCCACCATGCCTGCTGCAAACACACTTTGTTTTGTTTTGGTTTGGTTTGGTTTTGGGTGCTGGGGATCGAACTCAGGGCCTTGGGCTTGCTAGGCAAGCGCTCTACCACTTGAGCTAAATCCCCAACCCAAATTCAAACTTTTATGAGGTACAACCCTGGGCACCATCCCCACCTCCTCCATGCAGGCCCGGGGACCTTCCTCATGGTCTCACCTGTCAGGGTCCCAGTATTGCTGAGTGCGGCAGCCGAGGCTGCAGGAGGTCAGAGAGGGACTGGAACCCACCAGAGCCACACAGCAATTAACGAAACAGCCCAAACCAGAACCCAGGCCCAGGTCAGCTCATGTTCTCTGAGACCAGGGACTATTTTTATCTAGTGTCTAAGGCCAGCAGGCCAGACCAGAGGTGGCCCAGCCCCTCCCAGCCTGTCCCTGCCTTGGGGTCTCCCCACCCAGTGCATCCTCATCACTGTTCCTGGCACTCAACACCCTGCCCCAAAGCCTGGCACACATCTGTCATCCAGCGCTCTGAGGGAGGCCGAGGCAGCGGGATTGCAAGTTGGAGCCCAGCCTGGGCAATTTTTTTGTGGGGTTTTTTTTTTTTTTTTTTTTGGTGCCGGGGATCGAACTCAGGGCCTATGTGCTTGCAAGGCAAGCACTCTAACCACTGAGCTAAATCCCCAGCCAGCCTGGGCAATTTTAACACTTAGCAAGACCCTGTCTCAAAAGAAAAAAGGGCTGGGGATGTAGCTCGGTGCAAAGGCCTGGGGCTCAACCCCTGGGACTGGGTGGAAGTGGTGGGGACCAAAACAAAACAAAAAAAAAGCCGCTGCACCCTAGGGATCTAGGGGCTCAGAGGCCCAGCAGCCAGAACCAGCCTGGCCTGCTTGTGACGACTGAGGACAGGGAAGGCAGTCCTAGGAATCTGCTGATCCCCGCACCAGGTCCCTGCCTCATATTGCTGCTTCTGTTCGCATATGGCAGAAGGGGAGACAGACTAGAACTGGCCTGTTTGGAGATGCATGCTAAGGCTGGGGATTCCCGGGGCCTTGGGCTGCCAGTCAGCATTAGGGCGTCCCCTTCCTGGGACAGCAAGGCCATCCCTTCCCAGGGACTCGGACAGGACACTGGGGGAGGGGCCCAGCCCGCATGGGAGGTGGGCAGTGCGGCCCCAGGCGTGCGTGTAGGAGTGGCCGCCACAGGAGTTGGAGACCCTGGAGGACTGCAGAGATGCCCTCCCCAGATGCCAGGGACCCACAGTCTGCCCAGGCTCCCCCAGCCCCTCTTACCCCTCAGCCTCTGTGCTGGCCCCGGCAGACAGGATGGAGCGTGGGAGGGAGGGTGGCCCTGAGACAGACAGGGACAGGTGGCTGTGGACAGCTGGGGGGGCCAATCAGGGGCTGCCAGCAAGACAGGGGGAGGGGTGGACAGGAGGGCACCGTTGGATGTCCCCACCCCCACCCTTGGCCCAGGGGTGACCCTGTCCCCACTTCAGCACAGAGCCAATGCCAGACAACCAAGGGGCCATCATTTCCTGTGTCAGAGCCTTAGAAAGCAATGTCCTCACCTTGCCCTCTGTCTGTGATTCTGTCAGCAGAACATTTTGTTTTCCAGTACTGAGGATTAAACCCAGGCCTTCACACTGAGCTCCATCTCCAGCCCTTTTTATTTTTATTTTGAGATGGTCTCACTAAGTTGCTGAGTTGCCCAGGCTGAGGTGGAATTTGTGATCCTCCTGCCTCAGCCTCCGGAGTTCTGCCATGTGCTGTCACACCTGGCCGCCTTTTTATTTGTCTCTTTAATGTGTGTGTGTATGTGTGTGTGTGTATTGTTTTTTAGGTTTTTTTGGGTCAGGGTCTCACTATGTAGTTCAGGCTGGCCTTGCACACACTATGTAGTGTAGGGTGGCCTAGAACTTCCAGTGACCCTCCTGCCTCTGCCTCGGCCTCCTGAGTGCTGGGATGACAGGTGTGCACTACCCCACCAGGGCTGCAGGTCACCCTTTGAAACCTTTCCTGGGATTATGTTCTGTGCCTAGGAGACTCCTTTTGGGCCTTTTTGTTGTTGTTGTTGTTGCTGTTTTGTTTTTTTGAAACAGGGCCTCACTCTGTAGTTCAGCCTGGTCTTGAACTCACTATGTATCTCAGGCTGGCCTCAAAATCTCAGTGATCCTCCTGCCTCAACCTCCTGAGTGCTGGAATTACAGGCATGCATTACCACGTCTGGCTTGGGCCTTGTTTTTTTGTTTTTTTGATGCTGGGGATCAAATTCAGGGCCTTGCACTTGCTAGGCAAGCACTCTAACCACTGAGTTAAATCCCCAGCCCCTGGGCCTTGTTTTTTAAGAGTCTCCTACACCAGGCATGGTGGCACACGCCTGTGATTCCACCACTTGGGAGGCTGAGGCAGGAAGCTTGCCAGGATATCAAGGCTAGCTTGGGATAGATACTGAACTCAAGGCCAGCCTGAACTACGCATCAAGACTCTGTCTCAAAAAACAAGAAACAAAAAAACAAAAAGAGAGAGAGACAGAAAGAAAGAACCCGAGGCCCTGCTGCAGGGATGTTCCCTGGGGCCCGCACAGGTCCCAGACCTTGTTAACAGAAGGTCCCTGGAGCCGCTCATGTGTGGTGTTGACATTCAGCTAATTAGAGAAGAAATTTCTTCCAGGGCAGGAGACAAACAGCAAATGGGGAGTGGTGCTTACTCTGGTCTGAGTCCTTCTCTCCCTGCCCCCAAGCCCCACGTGTGGGCAGCAGCTGGGCACTGAAGGGCTGCTGTGCCCATCACCGGCCTTGAGCCCGGGCAGCCCAGGGGCCAGGCTGAGTGAGGGGCAGATGCTGACTTCTCTCTCAGTGCTCCCAAGAGAGGTGGCCCCAGAGCTCTTTCTGAGTACTGGAAAGGGAATCCAGGACCTCACACAGGCTTGGCAAGTGCTCACCACGGAGCCCCACCCCAGACCTTTTTATTTTCTGTTTGGAGAGAGGGTCTCCCTAAATTGCCTAGATTGTGCTCGAACTTGGGATCTTCCTGCCTCAGCCTCCCAGAATGCTGGGATTAGAGGTGTGTGACGCCATGCCCGGCTTGGTTGATTCTGTGGTACAATATACACGACATAAAATGACCAGGTTGAAGTGCACGGTTTGGTGGCATTTAGTTTATTCCCATGGCTCATCAGACATCACCACTGTCTACCTCCAGAACTTTCAGTCTCTGGCCAGAAAACACTGACTCCTGCCTGCTGCCCAGCCGGCACCTCCGAGTCTACTTCCTGTTTCTGGGTTCACCCATCCTGGGTGTTTCCTGTCCATGGAGCCCTTCCTGTGTGTCCTTCTGTGTCTGGCTTCTCTCACTGAGCATGGCATCCCCAAGGTCCATCCACGCAGTGGCAAGTGTCACAGCCTGGCTCCTTTTAGTTTTTCTACTTTTTTTTTTTTTGTGTGTGCTGGGGATCAAACTCGGGGCCTTGTGCTTGCAAGGTAAGCACTTTAACCACTGAGCTAAATCCCCAGTGCCTGCTTTTTTATTGGTTATACACATTAATGTGTTTCATTTTAGCAGATTCATACATGCGCATAACACACTTCTTGGACCTTTGCACCCCTCCTCCCCTGCCCCACCCTTCACCTTAGTTCCACAGTGTGGGGTTCAGTGTGTAGACTGCATTATGCTCATGTCCACTCCCTCATCACCCTCACTTACTCCGCTTCCTCCCTCAGTCCCGCAGTCCTGTCCACAGTCTTTGTCCCCTGTGCTTTCCTTGTCTGCCTTTAGGTCCCACAGACCAGGGAGAACGTGTGGTATTCGTCCTTCTGATCCTGGCTTATTTCGCTCAGCTCCACGGTCTCCAGATCCATCCATTTCCCACCAGTGACAGCACATCCTTCTTCCTACGCCTGAATTCTGAGTCTTTGTACATTTTTCCCCCCAGTGCTGGTGATTGAACCCACAGCTGAGCTACCTCCCTGGTCCTTCTTTAAATTTTTATTTGAGTCTCACTAAGTCACTAAGTGGCCCTGGGTGAGTCTGAATTTGCAATCTTCCTGTCTTAGCCTCACAGAGTGCTGGAATGACAGCCTGCCAGCCTGCGCACCCCATCATGTCCCAGTTTTGTTCTGTACCTTGGCTACTTTGAATTGTGCCACAATAAGCAGGGCTGTGTAGTATCCCTTAGGCTGTGGTTCCTTGGGGTATAAACCAAGCCTGGTGTAGTTCCACACTGATTTCCTTAGTGGCTGTGCTAATTCACATTCCCACCAGCATTATAAAAGGGTCCCCCAACATCCTTGCCAACCTGCATTGTTTTTTTTCTTTCTTTCTTTCTTTTCTTTTTTTTTTTTTTCTAAGATAAAGTCTTGCTATGTAGCCCAGGCTGGCCTTAAACTTTCCAAAATCCTCCTGCCTCAGCCTCCCAAGTGCTGGGATTACAGGACTACACCCCTATGCCTGGCTGTTTTTTTTTTTTTTTTTTTAGGGGACGGGCAGACCACGTCACCCAGGCATCCTGCAAAGTAGGTGGGTCACTTTAGGGGTGACCTTTACCTGCTCAAAAATTCGTCTCATATTAGCAGTGAGGATTCAGGTATCACCCCAAATCATTATTTTCCTTATTCATAAATTTAAGGCATCACCTGACTGTTTTTTTGGTTTTTTTGGTGCTGGGGATTGAACTCAGGGCCTTGTGCTTACTAGGCAAGCACTCTAACCACTGAGCTAAATCCTCATCCCCTACCTGGCTGTTTTTTTGTATTCTTGATGTGAGCTGTTCTGACTGGGTAAGAAAGAATTGTAGCTTTGTTTGTTTGTTTTGTTTTTGTGGTGCTGGGGATCAAACTCAGGGCCTTGTGCTTGCAAGGCAAGCACTCTAATCACTGAGTTAAATCCCCAGCCCCAGAATTGTAGTTTTGATTTGCAGTGACCACTCAATTCCTTTTCCTGGCTATGTGATATTCCACAGTGTTGTAGAAGGACATCCACGCTTGGCTTGATGGACACACACTGGAGTTGCTTCTACCTTTTTTTGGTTCTTTGCTTCTACCTTTTGGCTGTTGTCAATCAATGACTCATGCTGCTGTGAACATGGGTGAACATGGGTGTGCAAACTGTGTTTGAGTCCCTGCCTTCAGTTCTTCTGGGGCTGTTTGCCTGCAAATGGACTGCTGGGCCATATGGTAATTCTGTTTGAGTTTTTTTTCTTTTTTTTTTTTTTTTTCTGTTTGAGTTTTTGAAGAATCAGCTTTTCAACAGTGGCTGCATTATTTTACATTCCTCTCACAGTGAGTGAGCATTCTAACGTTGCCACATCTTTGCCAACAGTTAATATTTCATTTTTCCCTTAAAAAAAAGAAGGCCGGGGGCTGGGGATCTAGCTCAGTGATTAGAGTGCTTGCCTTGCAAGCACAAGGGCCTGAGTTCGATCCCCGGCACCACCAAAAA
>PVJO010033144.1:0-12399 GCA_004026905.1 Hystrix cristata
GCCCCCTTTAAATATTTTTTTTCAACTCTTTGAATATAATTTACCTTTTATATTATATCTATTACACCTCTTCATCCTTTTTTACAGCCATGTTTTCTTATATGAGAGAAACAATTCGATGTGAACTCACGGGTGTCTAATGTTTAGATCTTGATTCACTCTGATTATAGCTTAGTACATGGTGAGAGACATGTATCTAGTTTTAGTTTTGGGCATATGGTAAGCCAATTTTTCCAGCAACATTTATTAAAGAGGATACCTTTCTTCCAGTGTGTGTGGGGGGATTTGGCTCCTTTGTCGAAGATGGGATATTTGGAATTATTTGTGCACCAAATATCCTGTTCCATTGGTCCTGGGTGCTGTCTTCGTGCCAAAATCATGTTGTCTTTATCACAGAAGATTTATAATGTAATATAATTTCAAGTCGGGGACTGTCATGCCCCCTGCCTTATTCCTCTTGCCCAGAATTGTTTTTGCTCTTCTTGGTCTCTTCTTGTTTCAGATAAATTTCATGATTGCCTTTTCTAATTCTGTGAACTATGTTATTGACATTTTGACTGTAATTGCATTAAATCAGTATAGTAATTTAGGAAATATGGCCATTTTCACTCTGTTGAGTCTTCCTACCCACGAACATGGGACATCTTTCCATTGTCTGAAATTCCTTTCAATTTCCTTTCTCAGAGTAGTGTAATTTTCAAAGAAAAGGTTTTTTACTTGTTTTGTTAGATAGATTCCTAAGTGTTTCATTTTTTTTTTAGATGCAATTGTGAAAGGAAAATCTTGTGTTATTTCTTTCTCAGTGAGTTTGTTATTGGTATATACGAATGCTTTTGACTTTTGGGTGTTGACTTTATATCGTGCTATGCAACTGATTTTAGTTATATAATCTAGAAGTTTTTTGGTGCAGTTTTTGGGGTCTTCCAGTTAGACTATCATGTCATCTGCAAATAATGATAGTTTAAATTCCTCCTTTCATACCTTAATCCCTTTTATCTCTTTCTCTTGCCTGACTGCTCTGGCTACTGTTTCTAGAACTATATAGAATAATAGTGGTCATAGTGGAGAGCTTGTTTGGTTCCAGATTTTATTGTGAAGGCTTCAAGTTTCTTGACATTTAGTGTGATATTGACCATTGGTTTGTTATAGATGAGTTTCATCCTATTTAAATATAGGTCATCTATTCCCAATTTCTGTAGGTTTTTTAACATGAAAGGGTATTGGATTTTAGTAAATGCTTTTTCTGCATTTATTGAGATGATCATGTGATTTTTGTCTTTGATTCTTTTGATATGGTGTATTACAAGTTTTGATTTTTTTTTTTTTTAGTTGAAACATCCCTGCATCACTAGGAGGAATCCTACTTGGTTGTATGGTGTAACCTTCTTGGTAATCCTTTGCATTTGGTTTGCTAGTATCTCATTGAAAAATTTTGCTTCTATCTGAATTAGGGAAATTGGTCTATAGTTCCCTTTTTTGGTGGGTATTTTTCTGGTTTAATATCAGGGAAATACTCCATTCTTGGAAAGATTTTGGAATTACCTCTTCCTTTTCAATTTCATTAAAGTGTTTGAAGAATAATAGTATTAGATCATCTCTGATATTCTTGTATAATTCTACCATAAAAACTTCAGGACTTGAGCCTTTCTTTGTTGGTAGGTATTTAATTACCTCTTCAATTTCAATGGCCGTTAATGTGTTGTTTAGAATATTAATCTCTTCTTGGTTCAGTTAAGTTAATTCATATGTTTCTATGATTCTGTCCTCTTCTTCAGTATTTTCCACCTTGAGTACAAGTTCTTTTTTTCTTTTTAAACCAAGAACATGTATTGGTACATTTTACATACAATGGTCACATTCATTAGGTACCTATACATGATGCATCTTGGTTCTCCCTCCTCTTCCCCACACCTTCCCCCTGTTGCCACCCATCTTATTTACAGCAGGTTTATTCATAATTTTCCATATGTTCTCTTTCCCTTTTCTTTACTTTGTTGCCTTTATGCTTTTCCCAGACCTATTTCTAGTACATCTCTTCTTTGTATATGATCTTCCTTGTATATAATATCTATTACACCTCTTTGTCCTTATTTATAGTTATGGTTTCTCATATCAGAGAAACAATTAGATATGTACTCATGATGTCTGATTTATTTAATTTAAAAGTATTCTCAAGGAACATCCATTTATATAAGAATGACTCTAGTTTATTCTTTTTTATGGCTGTGTAGTACTCCATTGTTTAGAAAAACCACATTTTCTTTAGCCATTCATTGGTTGTGGGGAATTTAGGTTGTTTCCAAGACTTAACTGTTACAAATTGTGTTGCTATGATCATGGTAGTGCATATGTCCTTGTGGTATGACAATTTTAATTCTTATGGGAAGATCTCCAGTAGGGGAATAGCTGGGTCAAATGGAACCTCCAGTTGTAGTTTTTTGAGGGATCTCTATATTGATTTCCACAGTGGCTGGACCATTCTAAATCCCCACCAACAGTGGAGGAGTGTTGCTTTTTCCCCACAGCCCCGCCAGCATTTGTTATTGGATGATTTTTCCATATATGTGGTTCTTTCTGGAGTGAGGTGGAATCTTAAAGTTGTTTTGATTTGCATCTCCCGAATGACTAGTGATGTTGAACATTTCTTCATATATGTATTTGTCATTTTTATTTCTTCATGTGAGAAATGTTTATTCATATCAGTTGCCCATTTTTGGATTGGGTCTTTAAATTTCGGAGTTTAAAGTTTTTTGAGTTCTCTATATATTCTAGATGTTAGACCTTTGTCTGATGGATAGCTAGCAAAGATTTTTTCCCAGTCTGTGTGTTTTCGCCCTTCTCTATTTGTGATTTTTTTTGTGGTGCAAAAGCTTTTTAATAGCATGTGGTCCCAAGCACTGATTCTTTGTATTTTTTCCTGTACAGTCTGAGTTCTGTTCATAAATTTTTTTCCTACCACTATGTCTTCGAGGGGTAGGAAAAAAAAAATTTTCCTACCTATTCTCCAGTAAATTTAATGTTTCTGTTTTAATGTTTAGATCTTTGATCCACTTTGATTTGAGTTTAGTACATGGTGAGAGACATATATCTAGTTTTAATTTTTGACATGTGGTTAGCTAATTTTTCCAGCACCATTTGTTAAATTGGCTATCCTTCTTCCAGTGAGGGTGTTTGGCTTCTTTGTCAAAGATGAGGTATATGAGTGTGTTTGGGGTTGTTTTTGTATCCTCTAATCTATTCCATTGATCCTCAGGTCTGTCTTTTTGCCAGTACCATGCTGTTTTTAATACTATAGCTCTATAGTATAGTTTTATGTCAGGAACTGTGATGCCCCATGCTTTTCCCCTGTTGCTTAGGATCGTTTTTGCTATTCTTGGTCTCTTGTGGTATATCTTTTGTTATTTCTTTTTTGGTGGGTGTATTGTTTGTGTAGGAATGCTACTGACTTTTGGGTGTTGACTTTGTATCCAGCAACACAATTGAATTTAGTTATTAAATCCAGTAGTTTTTTGGTGGAGTTTTTTGGGTCTTCTATGTAGAGTATCATGTCATCTGCGAACAATGATAGTTTAACTTCTTCCTTTCCAATCTAGTGTGTTACATATATTGATTTACATATGTTGAACCATCCCGGCATCCCTGCATCCTGGGATGAATCACACTTGGTCGTGGTGTATAATGTTCTTGATAATTCATTGTTTTCTGTTGCCCAAACTCTCATTGAGAATTTTCGCATCTATGTTCATTAGGGAGATTGGCCTGTAGTTTTCTTTTTCTGTTGTGTCCTTTTCTGGTTTTACTATTAGGGTAATGTTTGCTTCCACGAATTATTTTGCAGGTACTGCTTCATGTTCAATTTCATTAAAGACTTTGAAGAATAATGGTATTAGATCATCTTTTAATTTTTTGTAGAATTCAGCTGTGAAGCCGTCAGGACCTGGGCTTTTCTTGGTTGGGAGGTTTTTGATTACCTTTTCAATTTCAGTGGCTGATATTGGTTTATTAAGATTTTGTATGTCTTCTTGATTTAGTTTTGGTAATTTGTATGTTTCCAGGAATCTGTCCATTTCTTCCATGTTTTCCATCTTGTTTGCGTATACATTCTTGAAGTAGGTGTTGATGATCCTTTGGATTTCTAATGTGTCAGTTTTTACTTCACCTCTTTCATTTTTTATTGCATGAATTTCTGTCTTTTCTTTCCTTTTTTGATCAGATTGGCTAGGGGTTTATCTATTTTGTTTATTCTTTCAAAAAAAAAACTCTGATTCATTGATTCTTTTTATTTTTTTTCTTGGTCTCAATTGCATTGATTTCAGCTATGATCCTAATGATTTCCTCTCTCGTATGAGCTTTAGATTTATTTTGTTCTTCTTTTTCTATTTGTTTGAGCTTCAACATAAAGTTGTTTATTTGAGCTCTTTCTTTCTTCTTGATGTGGGAGCTCAGCACGATAACTTTCCCCCGGAGCACTGCTTTCAGTGTATCCCATAAGTTCTGGTACATTGTATTGTTATTTCATTTAACTTTATAAATTACTTAATTTCATCTTTAACTTCCTCTGTGACCCAACTGTTATTCAGAATGATATTACTTAGTTTCCATGTGTTTATGTGGCTTTTTTGTTTGTTTGTTTTTTGTTGCCATTGAATTCTAGTTTCATTGCACTATTGTGCGATAGTATGCATGGGATGATTTCAATTCCCTTACATTTACCTTAGTATCCTTTATGAGCATGTATGTGGTCTATTTTGGAAAAGGACCTGTGTGCAGCTGAGAAGAATGTGTATTCTGATGTTGAAGGGTGGAACACTCTGTAGACATCTGCTAACTCCATTTGTTCACAGAGTTGGTTCAGTTCTGATATTTCTTTGTTAATTTTCTGTCTAGTTGATCTGTCTCTTTGTGAGAGTAGGGTGTTGAAGTCTCCCATTATAATTGTGTTAGTGTTCATTTGATCTTTCATGTCCCTTAATACTAGTTTTATCCATTTAGGTGCACCAATATTTGGTGCATAAATATTAATGATTGTTATTTCTTCCTCTTGAATTTTTCCCTTGAGAAGTATGTAGTGGTAGTCTTTGTCCCTCTTGATTAGTCTTGGTTTGAAGTTTACTTTGTCTGCGATTAGAGTAGCTACCCCTGCCCTTTTTTTGGGTTCCTGTAGCATGAAATACTGCTTTCCATCCTTTGATTTGCAATCTATGTATTTCTTTTGGGTTAGATGTGTCTCTTGTATGAAGCATAGTGCTGCATCTTCTTTCTTGATCCATTCTGCTACCCTTTTTTTATAGGTGAATTGAGCCCATTTACATTGATGATTACAGCCATTATGAGTTGACTCTTTGTTTGTTTGTTTGTTTTTGTGGTGCCGGGAATCGAACTCAGGCCCTTGTGCTTACAAGGCAAACACTCTAATCACTGAGCTAAATCCCCAGCCCCGAGTTGACTCTTTTTTGCCATGTATCTTTTCTGTTGATGGTTCTGTGTTTCCCTTCGCTTCACTTGTTTGTCTTTCCTGGTGGTATTTTATCAGTATCTTTGTGTTTGTTGTTAACTCCTTCTTTCTCCAGGATCTCCTTCAAGACATTTTGTTGAGGTGGTTTGGAGGTTATAGATTTCTTCAGTTCTTCTTTGTTATGGAAGTATCTTATTTCATTGTTGAATTTGAAAGACAGTTTGGCTAGGTACATCAATCTGGGTTGGAGATTGTTTTCTTTCAAGGCTTGGAATACTTTGCTCCAGGCTGTCCTTCATTTTAGGGTTTGTGTAGGGAAATACGCTGTGATCCTGATGTGTTTACTTTTATACGTGATTTGTCTTTTTTTCTCTGATCATTTTCAGTATTCTTTTTTTTTGCTGAATTTCTGGAATCTTGATTATTATATATCTTGGTGTGGATTTATTTTGGTTATGAGTAATTGGGGTTCTATATGCCTCACTCATCTTTATATCAAGTTATTTTCTCATTCTTGGGAAGTTTTCCATCATTACTTCTGTAAATAATATTTTGATTTCCTTCATATTGTCTCCTGCTGTTTCATTCACTCCTATCACTCTTATATTGTTCCTTTTGGCATCATCTTGCAGATGTTGCAGTGATTTTTCATATTCTATAGCTATTTTTAACATTTTTTTTTATTTTCATTCTCACTAATTGCAGACCTGTCTTCTAGTTCTGAGATTCTATTTTCGCTCTCAGTCATTCGGCTTCATATACTTTCCAGCGAGTTTCTTTTATTTATTGCATATCTTTATTGATCTGTTTCATGGGCTCCATTTCTTTGCTAAGTTTGATATTCAAATTTTCGATCGTTTTTCTTATTTCTTCTTTTTTTTTTATCTGTGTACACCCTGAACTCACTAAGCAAATCTTTCATTATGTTGGTCATCTCTTTCCTTATCTGGCCTATTACCTCTAGCGTAATGTTCTCTATTGCTGCACTTATCTGTTTTTGAACTTCTGTTGCTATCATCTCTGAGAGTTTGGTTGGGTGGCTTCTGATATCATCAATGTCACTGCCCTCTGTATTTATTCTGGTTGGGGTGGGGGTCTGGGGTTGCATTTTGCTTCTATATATGGTCATTTTTTTTGTACACATATGTACTTTACCCCTCTTAGCTTGTTCTCCGAATTGGTTTGATAATTTCTTTGCATGAGCTTACAAAAGATAAGTAATAGTGTCCTCCTCTGGAATGTCTGTTTTTGCAGTTTCTTCTGGGTATATGTATTTCTTGGTTCTTATGACCTCTAGGCCTCCATAGTTATCTTCAGTGACAAGGTCATGTTTGGCTCTACTTGGTAATGGTGGCTTCAGAGAGGGGAACGGAAATGAGAAGAATGTAACAAAGAAAAAAGCTAAAAGAGGGACAATGGGAGAAGAGAGATGAAGAAAATGCAAACATACAAACGAGCAAAAAAAAAAATCTGGGGAGAAATGCAGAAGACAGTGTTATCCATGTTAAATCCCCGACCTTATGCATATATGTTGATGTATCCAGACCCTGCAGGTGTGTGGGCCTGCTCTGTGCCCCTGGTGTGAGGCCAGTGTGTAGGCCTGGCCACACACTGCCCGTGAAACTGTCTCACCTCAGCTCGCCCTGTTCTCCCCTTGAGAAGGCTGATTCTGCTGTTCCTGTGCTGCCCCCCCGAAGCTGGGCAGGTCCTTGCATCTGGGAGTCCCGTTGCGCAGCCCCCCAGGGCCTGCTCTCGAGTATAGGTTCTTGAAATAGATGTTGATGATCCTTGGATTTACATAGGGTCAATTGTGACTTCACCCTTTTCCTTTTTTATTACATGGATTTGTGTCTTTTCTTTCTTTCTTTCTTTCTTTCTTTCTTTCTTTCTTTCTTTCTTTCTTTCTTGTTTTTAGAGAAGAGTGGCTAGGGCTTTGTCTCTTTTATTTATTCTCTCAAAGAACCACCTCTTTGATTTATTGATTTTTTGTATTGTTTTCTTAGTCTGAATTGCATTAATTTCAGCACAAATCTTAATAATTTCTTGTATAAGCGTTGTGTAAATTTGTTCATATTCTTCTAGATGTTTGAGCTTTCAGATTAAGTGGTTTATTTGGGCTCTTTCTGGCTTCCTGATGTGGGAATTCAATGCAATGAATTTCCATCATAGTACTGCTTTCATTGTATCCCATAGGTTTCAGTATGTTGTATCAGCATTATCATTAAACTGAAAAATTACTGAATTTCTTCTTTAATTTCTACTGTGGCCCAGCTATTGTTCAGAATGATGTTATTTAGTTTCCCAGTGTTTATGTGGTATTTTTGTTCTTCATTACCATTGAATTCTAGTTTTACTGTGCTATGGACTGAAAGTATGCATGATATAATTTCAACTCCCTTGCATTTATTTAAATATGCTTTATGAGCTAGTATGTGGTCTGTTTTGGAGAACGCCCCATGTGCAGCTGAGATAATGTATATTATTCTGTTGTTGTGAGGTGGAATACTGTATAGATCTGCTAAGTCCTTTTTATTTTTTTTCAGATTTGATTCAGTTCTGATAATTCTTTGTTAAGTTTTTTTCCGGTTGATCTGTCTATTTGTGACAGATGGGTATTAAAATCTCCCATTATAATTTTATTAGTATTTATTTGATCTTTCATGTTCCTTAATTTTTGTTTTATGTAATAGGGTGCACAGCTATTTGATGTATAAATATTAATGATTTTCATTTCTTCCTCTTGGAGTTTTCCCTGGAGAAGTATGCCACGAACTTCTTTGTCCCTCATAATCTGTTTTGGTTTGAAGTTCACTTTGTCTGAGATTAGGATTGCTACACCCGATTTTTCTGGGTTTCTTTTGCATGAAATAGTGTGTTCCATCCTTTCATTTTCAATCTACGAATTTTCTTGAGTTAGATTTGTCTCTTCTATGTAACATATTGATGTGTCTTGTTTCTTAATTCATTCTGCTAGTCTCTTTATTTGATTGGTGAGATGAGAAGATTTACATTGATGTTTAGAGATGTTATGTATTGACTTGTCATAAATGGTTTCTGTGGTTGGTTCTGTATTTCAACTCATTTTAATCGTTTGCCTCGCCTTGTAGATTATTATATATTAGTGTCCTGGTAATTATAGTTTCTTCTTTTTTTTTTCTTTTCTAGAATATGTTTCAAAATATTTTGCAGAGGTGACTTGGAGGTCATGACTTTCTTCATTTGTTCTTTGTCATGGAAATATCTTCTCTCATTGTTGGATTTGAGACATAGGTTATCTGGGTATATCAATCTGGGTTGCAGATTATTTTCTTTTAAGGATTGCAATATTTTGGGCAAGGTTCTCCTTGATTTAAGTGTTGGTGCTGAGACGTCTGCTATGATTCTGATGGGTTTACCTTCATAGGGGATATTTTTTTTCTTCTGTAACAATTTTCATTATTCTGTTCTTTTGTTTAATTTCTGGAATCTTTTTATTATATGTGTCATTTTAGATTTATTTTGATCATGGGTAATTGGGGTTCTATATGCATCACTTATCAGTGTGTTAAATTCTCTTCTGATGCTTGGGAAATTTTCTGTCACTATGTGTGTGAATAATCTACTTAGATCCTTTGAACTGTCTCCTTCATTTTCCTTAACTCCTATCCATCTTATGTTGTTCTTCTTGGCATCATCTTGCAGTTCTTCTGTTGATATCTCATAGCCTCTAGTTATTTTTGGAATTTTTCCTTTTCCTCTTGGTGAAGTGCCATCCAGTCTTCTATATCTGTATTTCCGCCTTTGCTTTCATTAAATACACTGCTTTTACTATCAAGGCAATTTTTGATTTCTTAGACATCTGTTTGAATCTGTTTAATGTGTTGCATTTCTTTCCTAAGTTGAGTGGTCAAGTTTTCCATTGTTTTTCTTAGCTATTATTATTATTATTATTTAAATCTGTGCCTACATTAAATTCACTAAGAAAGTCTTCCATTATGATTATCATCTCTTTCTTTACTTGTCCAATTATTTCTAATCTGATGTTCTCTATAACCTCATCCATCTGTTTTTTAACTTCTGCTGCTATCATTTCCGAAAGTTTGGTTGAGTGTTTTCCACTTTCCTCTATTTTGCCATTCTGGATTTATTCCAGGTAAAATGGCAGTCTGTGGTTATATTTTACTTCTGGGTCTCATTATTTTCTTTGTATCTATATGTATTTCCTCATTTTCAATTTCATTGCTGATTTTTATATTTTGATTGTGGGAGGTCTTGAAGTCGAATATCAGTTCTTTCTAAGAAGAATTCTGTTTTTTCAGTGTCTTCTAGGTATGTGTGATTCTTGGTTTTCGTGTTTGTCTCAAGACCTTGGATTATGTAAATGTTTATTACCTCAGAAATTACAGTATTATGACATAAAAAGTACAACTGGTTAAAACCTGTATGACACACTTGTTACGCTAGTACATTAGCAATAGCATCCATTAAATTAAAGTAATTGACCAACTGTGGAATATATTTACTTTGTATCTTTAACCATAAGTGCAAGGTCAGCACCGTTATGAAGAGAAATCAATATAATCCAGGAATTTGTATGTAGTGGTTATCCTATTAGCAGAATGTTTATTTCCCTATCTTATACCAGGGATAATGAAGGGTAATGAATTTATAGAGTTAATGAAGAAAGTTCTTATAGATGTAAAACTTGAAATAGGATGTACTTTGGGAAACTTGAGTAGATAGTTTGGGAAGAAGGAAAGGTGAGTGTATGGGACAGCTACCTAGATTCAGGTGAAGTAAATACAGCTCTGTGTTTTGATAACTCACATCAGAAATATTTCAACACTTTGTTCCAGTGCAGACCATGTCCAAATGCTTGTGTGTTTTTGAACAGAAAGTACGAAATTATTTTAAATTTTAGCAGACATATTGTAAAATTTAGAGTGAAGATATGTGGATTGTATTAGTCAGTATTCTCTAGAGAAACAGATACAATAGTAGATATATGAATACTTAAGAGCTTACAGTTTGGCTTCCTCCGGCTTCTTACAAGTCAGGTGTGGTAGCGGGCAGAGGGTCCTTCTGCAAGCTGCAGATCCGGAGGGCCCAGCCAAAGGTCTGGAGGTCAGAAGGATCCAAGCAAAGGCCTGGAGGCCCAAAGGATCCAGGCGAAGGTCTGGAGGCCCGAAGGATCCAGGCAAAGGCCTGGAGGCTCGAAGGATCCAGGCGAAGGTCTGGAGGCCTGAAGGGTCCAGGCAAAGGTCTGAAGGGTCCAGGCGAAGGTCTAGAGGTCTGAAATATCCAGGTGAAGGTCTGGAGCTCCTCCAAAGGAAGCAAAACCGATCCCAAAGAAACTGGCTGGGCTAGAGTCCTCTTCATTCCCCTTTTATACCATCTAGAGAATGGGCTGGCCTAGAGTGGATCTTCTACACCCTGGGGTGTAGAATTGCTAAACCAATTTAGTTAAGCTTCTCTTACAAGTTGACACAATCAATCAACCATCACATGGATTATTCCTCAGGCAGATGTAGAATAGAAGGAAAAGTAATAGAAGTGTGCTCTTTATAAGGAATCCAACTGGAATATCTTGTTGCTTAGAGATGATGGAATTCTCCAGGCTAGAAAGGTGACTGGCCTGGGGTCAGCTGGGATGGGAACTGTTGATTGTGTTGTGTTCTGGCCAACAGAGCAGTATGCAAATCTGTCTGGGGTTGTGGGGATAGGTGGGGGATCTGTGAGAGGATATTTAAAGAAAGTGTCAACTGGCTGGGGATTTAGCTCAGTGGTTAGAGTGCTCGCCTAGCAAGCTCAAGGCCCTGAGTTTGATCCCCAGTATGAAAAAAAAGTGTCAACTATAGTGATGATATGGAGAGAGAGACAACAGTAGACTAGAGGCAAATTACTGAAGATGATCATTGAAATACCATCAAGGCGACATCCAAAACTCTGGGTTAGGTGTCACAAAACCCTCACCACAAAGGATTAAGTAAATATTATCCAAACATATGTGAATGCCATCAGTGTTGAGATAATTGAGATTCTTGGCACACAGTCCCTCCTCATTTCCCATTATGTAGTCTGGTTTAAGGCAGGAGTATAGTACCCAAACAGGAACTGTGTATACTTGTGTGTGATTTCATAGAACATGTAGTGAATGACGATACTGAATATTCCTCACTATATTATATAGTGAGGATTATTTAGTATATTATATATGATATAATACATATTATATATATATATTATATATATATATATTATATATATGAATATATTTGCAAAAATGCTGATTTGGCAGAAAATTGAGTTTCTCTAATGAATTAAGGAAAGGAGAGCAGACCTCTAATAAGAAGAACAGCCATGACAGAAATAATATGATAAATTTGTGTCCCAAACTTGTGTTCAATTTGGAATTTTTCACATACCCTGAGAAACAATAATCAAATTCTTAATTCAGAACTGCATGATTCATAGTGTGATGTACAACAAGGAATCCCACTTAAACCATGGGAAGCATATAGACAACCAAGAGTGAAACCTTGCTTAGGGTTAACATTTGAAGGGATAGAGTTCAAAATATGATTTTTCCAAAGTGACCTATTGAAAACAACTCTCCTATCTGCCAAAAGCAATCTCGCTAATACTATTCTTCAAGGTTCATTGTGACTATTATATTAGGTCTTGCAAAAGGTTGCATAAAATATATTATAGCTAATGTCTGACGTTCTCACGTATATATTCAATGGGAAAATGCTCTGTACAGAAGTGTACCATTCTCATTAACATATATTTGTTTATACAGAGTAAATGTTTCTTCAAATGCATAAGAGACTAAAAGGAAAATACCTCAAATAAACATGCAAGCACAGTCATTTATTTACTAAGTAGAAGACACTACTTCTAAACTTCATAGCACTCATCTGAAAAAACTTATAAAATTTCCAAAAATCAAGGCAATATATATT
>PVJO010033145.1:0-11511 GCA_004026905.1 Hystrix cristata
AAAGGGAACAAGGGAGGGGGAAAGGAACAGAGGGTCAAGAGAAATAAGAAATGGAAGGAAAAAATGGAAACAAATCTTTTGTAAATAGGGAGGGAGGAGGGGGTGAGGGGAGGGGAATGGGAAAAAAAGAAGCAACAAGATATATCATGTACAGGTACAAATTCCCTATGATAAATGTTATCAATATGTACATCTAAAAATGTACCATTCAAATAAAAAAAAAGAAAATTTGTCTACATATTGCCCATGTCTGAGAACTTGGGGAGGCTGAGATTAAGAGTGATGCACTAATTAACCTGGTGAAAGCAATTTCAAGGCAGCCCAACATTCAGGCTGCAGCATGAGTACTGCTGGCAGTGTTCAGCCAAGTTTATAGTGAAAAGTAGCAGCAAAAAGCCCATTTTAAAAATTTTCAGTTTGGCCAGAAAGGAAGCACCTGCAAGGTTGGCACGAAGAAGAGTATGTTTGCTGAAAAGACTACAATAAGAAGAAGCCAAGTACTTTGCAGACAGACAATAGGAAAGACAGTTTAAGGGCATCTTGGGAAATAACAGGACCTCACTCTTTGCAGGTTCAACAGTGCAAGATAATAGACTTTGCTTTGAGAAGAGAGACTCTGACTCCTGCTTCCATTAAAAGGCTTTTTTAAAACAAATATTTTGGGCTGGGGATTTAGCTCAGTGATTAGAGTGCTTGCCTTGTAAGCACGAGGGCCTGAGTTCGATCCCCAGCACCACCAAAAAAAAAAAAAAATATATATATATATATATGTATATTACATAAAACAAATATTTGTGCAACACAACAATTTTCAGTGTTTTCACATATATAAACACTACACAATCATAACCTCTTTCAATTACCTTTCTATTACAATATGGAATGTGAATTTATCTAATTAAAAGTACAAATACTGAGCCAGGCATGGTGGCTCATGCCTGTAATCCCTGGACTGTGGGTGACAGAAACAGGAGAATCACAAGTTCGAGTTAAGCCAGGGCAAATTAATGACTTAGAGAGACATCATCTCAAGATAAAAAAAGGGTTGGAGATGAAGTGTAGTATGAAAGCTTAGGTTCAATCTTCCATACAATAAAACAATTGTTTTCTAAAAGAGAAATGTCATTGCCCCCCTATACACCAAAAAATTAAAAAAAAATAATTATCACTTTTGAAAATTAAATGTTTACATGTTTCCTCTCTCATTTTTGATATATGCAGTTCTCTCCTTGCTTCTATAGTAATAAATTTTGCTGTCCTCTGGCTTATGATCAATTTTTAAAAACTAAATCCACTGGAAGCTTTGAAAGACAAAGTTTCATTGTATTCAATATGTTGAATATTTTGATTAAAGATTTTCAGGTAACTTTGAACAAAATTCAAACTTTAGTGAGCTCATTTACAAAAAATAAAAAGTTGTATTTTTTAAAGTGTGATACCAACATTGCAGGGATTTTACAAAGTAGCTCTTCAAGTCCAGTATTTCTAAAATTGAACTGATGATAGACCATAAAGAGAGAAAGCATATACTGTAATGCAAAGTGCCTTTTATAATAGTCAACATTAACTTCTTCACAAATGTGTATGGTTCATTTACCACACCTATATATGCAAAAAAGTATCTTTGCACACTTTGTCAGCTCAATTTCTTCTCCAATCAGTAGAGCATCAATAGATACTTGGGCTTGCATCCATGAGTTATGTGTGAATTACAATCCAAATATGATCCGGCTCTGTAGCTCTCTTACTTTAGTCAGAATATTTTTTACCATCACACTGTGCTCCACCAAAACTTATATTCATATAATTTTATCATCAGTGTTCAATTTTTTAAAGTTTGCAATAATATTTACAGTAATGGCAAGCGTTACATTTTCAAAGTTTTATTTTGATTGCATAAATTGGTTGAAAATATTGAGTTCTATGTGGAAGTAATTTGACTGTTTTTTTGTTTTGAATCCTGTAGTGTCGCCAGTATAAAACTGACATCCTTCAGTCGTTGGCTAAGTTCTTCTAATAATAAGGCCAATTTAGGAAGATTGACTCTAAAATGAATAAAATGAGTTTAGATGAACAATCATTTGATACAAAGTTAAAAAATCATATAATGAGAATTGTATATTCTTCATACTGCTCATATTAAGTTGCATCCTTGAGCATTTTAATAATATTGTTTTTAAATTACATATTGTTGCTTCTGTAGTGTCTTAGTTATTTTCTCATCACTGAGATACCATACCTGATACCCACAATTTAAAGGAGGAAAGGTTTCTTTTGATTCAGTTTGTAGAGGTTCCTATCAATGGTTGACTGGCTCCAAGGCAGAGCAGTGTGGTAGAGGAGCACAGCAGAATAGAATTGCTCCTGTTATAGCAATGGGAAGCAGAAAGATGGATCAAGGGAGGAGGAAGGGGGATAGACCCTCCAGACTGCCAGTGACACACCTCCTCCAACCAGGCTTCACCTTCCAAATCATATTTGGCTATAAATTCATCAGTGAACTAATCCACTAATGAGTATCACACTCCCATTATCGAATCACTTCCCAAAAGTCCCACCTATGAGCACATGAGGCTTTTGGGGACAATCCAGATATAAACCATAGCATTTAGCAAATTTGAATCTTCTGGTTTCCATGTGGTTAGTGATATTGTTAGGATACCCACACTGTATGATAAATGTTCATAAGTATTCCACGCAAGTCACACATTTATTATCAATATTCTTGGGAAATAAACGATCAGTATTTAATTTTAACTAAACATGAAGTTTCATTTTTGTTGTAGCTTTCCACTGTCAAAAGAGTTTACTGGAGCAAGCAAAAGGAATTGCTAAATAATAAGAAGCTATTACAGTACAAAATTATACCTTAAAATCACTGGTAAAATCACTGCAGCAAGGGTGTTTGTATGGTTGCCAATACACAATGCTGCAGAATTTCTCAATCTCTACTTCCCAGACACTTTCAAGTGCACCTAAATGATAATTTCCCATGTTTCCAGCTGACTTTAACCAGCTCTACCAACATAGTCTAGTGGTTTGTGTGCCTCTTAACAAGGCATCGAGTAGGCCATGACCCAGCTTGCTTCTCCAACCACCACCTAAGTAATTACCAAGGTCCAAGCACACTCCATTTTATCAGTGAGGACTTCGGTTACTGTCTGTAAGATGGAGAAGACAGCTCGGGTGCATGTAGAGAACTCTGGGAAATGACTATCGCAGATCATGTTTACACATTTGGTCATACGTTGAAGTGAGAACTCTGTTTACTCCACATGACTCTCACACAACGAAAGATGAGACCAACTGGAAAGCTAAAGTGAGAGTCTGCCAAAGCCACAAGGATTTATCATAACTATAAGCAATAATGCCTTATTCAAAAATAATAAATTCACAATTAATGCTAAACCCATGAGAGAGAGAATTTAACCAATGATTACAAGATGTCTGGTTAACTTTATTTTTAAGGCTGATATAATAAATTTAATAAGAAAGCTACCAAAGAGGCTTTATAAGTTTAATACATAATTAAACAAAAAAGCTATTGATATGGTGAAGCCGTCTTGTTACTATTAGAAAAAGACGAGGTATCAGCTGCCTTCCGGATACATCTTATTTTATTCCAAGAAAAGTATCTTTAAAAAATAAATAAGTGTTCCTTGAGAACATACTATTAAGTGAAATAAATCAGACACTTATCAGTACACATTGAATTGTTTCTCTGATATGAGAAACCATAAGTATAAATAAGGACAAAGGGGTATAATAGATATTATGTTAAAAAAAAGAGATAGTATTCAAAAAAGAGGAGAACTAGATAGGGAAAAGGGGGATAAAGAAGAAGGTTAAAAGAAAAGTAAGATGAAAGGGAAAAAAATGGAAAAGTGTAAATAAACTTTTTGCAAATAGAGCGGGGTGGGTGAATGGAAGGGAGGGGAGGGGAAGGGGGGAAACTAAGATACATCATGTACAGGTACAAAATAACCATGTTGATTCTGATCGTTATGTATATAATGTACCAATACATGTTCTTGGTAAAAATAAAAAAAATTAAGATAAATAAATAAATAAATAAATGTTACTTAAAAACTACAAACTCAAAAACTGCAAATCTCACAGTTCCAAGGACAAATTTTAAAATAATCCTTTGAAATAAAAGATTTCTTATTTTAGGATAATAGGTTGAAAACAAAGGTATTAGCAGTCCCATAATTTCAGACCATCCAAAATTAGGCATGTTTCATGCCATATTTCTTTTTCTTCCCCTTTTCCACTCAACCATCTTACTGCTTTTTTCATTAAAAAACAAAACAAAACAAAACTCTGAAGCCTTTCACAGTTGGGACTTGCTGTGCCCATAGTGGAGACAACACGTTTGCAAGAAACTCCTCAGCGCCACATTCATGCCTAAGCGCATCTTCAGAGAATAGTAGAAGGTGCCTTCCCCATTCCAAAAGAGATACTGACCTCCTTTGAGCTTGCTTCCAAGTCGGTCAGTGACTCAGAAGAAGAAAAAAGGGAACTGACTCCCCCTTTCCTGTACACATGAAACTTCCCAGGGCTTTAATGGGTAGCTGGAAGGGCCTCACACTGCATATTATGCCTTTCGAAAAGTAGACGAAACTTTTGGGTAAAAGCAAAACAGGGAAATAAAAGCCTTCAAATGCACGATCATGGGAGCGTAGTGACAAAAAAAAACAGGAATTAAAAAAGATGGAGTTATCTTGTAACACCAAGTTGTCTAGTACAATTCACTTAGCTAAAGAAACAGAATTTTACTATCTCTGAACATCAAGACAAGTAGTGAGTGGATGTAGGGGACTCAATATTTCTTCCCTCTGCCCAGACAAAGTATGAGAGAGAAAGCTTCCAGGCAGAACAAAAGAGCATATTCAGAAGTGTCCAATTCATATTCTGCTGAGCCAGAAAAGGAAAACTGGACTCATCAGAAACAGCACACTGGCCTACCTCACATATTCTTTCTTTTGCTGTGCCAGTATAATATGTGATTTTTAAATAAAAATAATTTATAGGGGTTGGGGATATAGCTCGAGTAGTAGAACACTTGCTTAGTAAGCACAAGGCCCTGAGTTCGATCCCAGCAACCCCCCAAGATAATAATTTATAAATGAAGAGCATGGCTCCTCCCCAATATTATCTTTGCACACTCAAAATATGTGCACACTCAAAATATGTGTGGTTACTTTATTCCTATGATAGTGAACCTATGGTGTATGTTACTGTGTTTTTCTTTTAAGACAAAATATGTTAATGTAGAGTTGTTTTTCTCTAAATTAAAACCTCAGTGTTCAGGCTGCAGTGTTGGCACTTTGTGATAAATAAGTGGGTTTGGGGCTGCAGTTTGGCACTCAGTCTCTAAAAGGTTCACCATCTTTGCTTTATCCTATTTGACTTTTTGCAAATTCTACTGTAAATCATCACAGAACATCAAGATCAGCTATGAATGTCCTCATAGACCTGAAACAACATCAAATGGAGTTCCAAACATTAGCGCTGAAAGAACAACCTCTCCCGCGATCTGCACCAGATGCCTCACGTTAGTACTCCCCCAGTTCAGCCTATACAGAAAATTGTGCATTGTCAAGATCTTGAGGAGTGGGTCTGACCAGGATGACCCCGGAGCATGAAGAAGAAATGCCCGCTGCCCAGAACTGAGGAAGAGATTAATATGGAGAGGATTGCTCTTGAAGCAACAGAGTAGGAGGCACAAAGGGATGGGAATTTCAGATCACAGACATGAGAGTACCTAATTATCAAGATGACTTCTTCGTGTAGAGCTCACTCTGTGGGAGGCACTGTGCTGGGCTGGAAACCTTCTGTAGGAAGGGAAGGACACTGATTTCTACCATCTGACAAGCCTGCAGCTTTTCCTCTTTTGTGATTCCTGGGACCTTTTTATGAGGTTCCTTAGAAACATTCTCCACATGGCTTCATGTGAATAGGCTTACCAAATGGCCAGTGTTCTCTGTTCTGTGTGGGGTCAGACGTCCGCAGCCAGTGGAGAGACTCTGTTGTGTTACATTCACTGGCTTCTGCTCGCCTCATTTGAATTCTTGGCTTACCACACATTTGTTCACAAATGAGTTACAATTATAATTAAGTAATTTAATGGGATGGTAATTAATAGATCAGTGAAATACAGTAAAAAGGAAAGAATTTTTTTTCCTATGAAAACTAAGTTGAATGATCTGCAAGGGTTCATTTGAAGGCAAGTTTCTGAAATAATTGGTTATGTTCTCTTACAATAAGGCTGTAAGAGAGGAGGGGCGGGGAATAATGAGAAAGGGAATAAAGATCTAAGAGGAACCTATACTTAAACTTACGCTAGCCCATTTAAAAACAAAGATTAAAAACCCATTAGCAACCATCCTGGATGCTGGTTTTGCAAAAATGGATGAAGGGCTCAGGCCTGTGGACCCACGTTCCAGTAAGAGACAGCCCTGTGCAAAAATATTGAGTAATAAATGTACCTTGTGTTTGTAAGAAAAGACTTCAGATATATGTTTTATTTTTAAAAAACCTTTAGCACATGTTTGCACTACATAATGATTACATCATTGAAAGGGTTGGTACATGGACATAATACATCTTTATTCTTTTTTCATCCCCTCCCACCCCTCTCTCCCATCTGTAATCCTATCACTCAATTCAAACCAGTTTTTCTGCAATGCCTTGTAGTCTGTTTCCCCTTATGTAATTTTGACATGTTTATAATTATGATTGAATAATTTAACTCAATATTTCCAAAGATTTTATGTATATCTTGTATTCATTTTACAAATACTACATGTGCCAGGCATAGTGCAAAGTGTTAAGGATACAAGGAGGAATAAAGGCATTGTTCCAGCCAGGCACAATGGCACAAGCACGTAATCCTAGCTACTCAGGGGGCTGAGGCAGGAAGATTTCAAATTTTAGCCCAGTCTGGATAGCTAGACTGTCTCAAAAATAAAAATAAAATGGATTAAGAATATAGTTCAGTTCTTCTGATTTTCCACATACAACAAGTTTTCCAAAACATGCAACTTCTTCAATGTATTTTTGTTAAAAAATTGTAGGATGCAGTTTGAACAGAAGAGTTCATTATTTTCCAAACTGAACTCTCTTTTTTTCAAACTAACTTTCCTTACATCCTGATCTTCCCACCTGTCAATTCTCTTCTTCATCCAGGACATAAATTATAAACTCATGTTTGATTTTGTACTCCTCTGTGTGACCTGTCCCCAAATTCTCTGCCCAATTGCTCAATCGTGTGTGTTCTTCCTCTGTTTTGCTCCCAGGATTTTCTTTCCACTCTCATTACAACCACTCTGATTCAGTTCCTTCTCACTTTATTCCCAGACTTTGCTAGTGCTTTCTAAGGGTTCTCCCTCAATTCAGCTTTCCCCTCTGGATCACTCTACTATGGATACTAACAAAATCTTCCTGTTTTAATCACTTTGCGCTCTTGCTTGAAAACTTTCACTGGCTCTCTATACCTAATTGCCTAACTTTTAAACCCCTAAAGTTGATATTCAAAACTAATAATTCAAGACAATATCTCTCATTGCTTCCTAACCCAATTCTTTGCAGGCAGACCAGCCTATTAAATCCTGATCATTCCTGCCGCCATGCCAGAATAATGAGTTGTGGTTAGGTTTCCTTTCCAAATGTCAAACTGAGACTGGAGTCAGGACTGGAAGAAGAATCTGCACCTGGCCTGGATGCACCTCAGGGTGCTTTGAAGGAGCTGCTGCTTTCCGCAGGTTTCCAGAACATTCGGTCCCTGCAGCAGGTTCCAAACTCACTGTAGGCTCTACATTCCGAGGCCAAACTGTGGCACCCATCACGACTGTATACACTACACATTCTTCTCACTCTTGTTTATAATTGAGGAGGCTGAGACATGGGGAGTTTGAGGGGACTGCCACGGTCCTCAGTATGAGAATGGTACTATATTTGGGTAGTTTACTCAATAAGTTCAATTGCAGGGTTCATTGTTCAACCTCACATGTCGAAAGTGGTCAATAATATCAGAATCAGCAGGTAATTCTAGCTAATTCAAACCTGACTCAAGTGGTGGTTTGATATTTAGATCTGAAATTTCCTATAATGTACCACATGCTACAGAGGCTGAACTTTCTCCACCTGTGCAGGAGACCCCAACTCAGCATTCAGAGACACCCTAGAGGATGGAGCTCAGTGCTTCATGAGAAGAATCTTCCAACACCAAGTCAGGGTCAACTCAGCCTCCAGCATGGCAGGCAGAGGTGACAAACCAAGCAAGCAAGAGACCGTGGCAGCTTCTTCTTGCCCATTTTATATCGTATCTAGGCTACCAGGATCAGGGCAGTGCCAAACCAAGCAGTGGACTGATTTAGTAACCACCCGCCCTTAATCCTAGCATTGCACCATGAATCAGGCACACACTCTAGATTCGGCCATCTCCGAAAGAGCTCCACCTAGGACTTCATGAGGCTTTGGGGGGACATCTGGACACAAGCCATTACACTTTCCATACTGCGGAGTACACAAAGTTCAAATATGGCTCTGGAGCCAAAGTTCAAGTTCTGAGCTGGCTGCTGAGATATGCCTGAGCTGGATAGACTGCTTTGCTCTACGACTTCAACTGGCTGTGAGTTGTGTGGGAAGGACCCTGGGCTACCCCGAAGTCACACAATGGGGTAAAGTTATACAACGCCCTTTTTTGTCATGAACCACAAGGACCACTGTCTGGTGGCTGAATCACATGACAAATCCTTTCTACTGCATAAGATGCGGGCAAGCTAAACTGCTCAATTTCTCTTGGGCTTACACTCTAATGAGCCCACCGCAAGGTGACTATCAAGATGTTCGTATAAAATGGTATTATCTCAAGGGTTTTTTTCATGACTCAACCATAAGATTGTGATTTACATGGAAACTGAGTGAAGAGAATGATTACATCTGAAAGAGCAAAGAATAACTTAAAAGCAAATTATTTATTTTACATTTAATTTAAATATGTATTAACATCCACAGAATAATGATGTAGATGAAAAAATTCTCTATGGTTATTTCCAGCCTGTCTTTCTCATTGCATCTAACTACCCGTAAGGATGGCCACAAGACAGATGACTTTTTGGACACTGCTTTTAGCTTTATTTTCATCACTAGCAGATTGTTATTGGGTTCAAGTTCTTTGGAATGTTCAAGGAGTTCATAATTTATATTAACGTACCATTCACTCACTGAACTCTCCTCTCTCTGGACTTGAATTGTTTTTAGTTTCTGTGGAATATTTTTGATGTAATTAAAAATATTATTGCAATCATGAAATTCATCTGGAACCAGAAGAGACCAAGTACAGCAAAAACAATTCTGGGCAACAGGGCCAAGAAGCGGGGCATCACAATCTCTGACTTGAAATTATACTATAACACTACAGTGATAAAAACAGCATGGTACTGGCAAAAAGACAGACCCAAGGATCAGTGGAACAGGTTAGAAGATGCAGAAACAACTCCAAACACACTCAAATACCTCACCTTTGACAAAGGAGCCAACAGCCTCACTGGAAGAAAGACAGCCTTTTTAACAAATGGTGCTGGAAAAATTGGCTGGCCACATGCCAAAAACTAAAATTAGATACATGTCTCTCACCATGTACTAAGCTGAAATAAAAATGGGTCAAAGATCTAAACATTAAAACAGAAACACTAAATCTACTGGAGAATAAAATAGGAAGAACTCTCGAAGACATAGGGATTGGAAAAAAATTTATGAACAGAACCCAGACTGCACAGGAAACAATACAAAGAATCAGGCTTTTGGCAAAATATGAAGAAATGCTAGCTTTTAGCAGAGAATTAGCTTCTATGCCATTAGTATCTGATACTGAAAATGCTTTTTTCTTTAAGGTACAGATTGAATGGTGTCAAATTAATATAACTTCAGCAGTTTTTGTAGAATCAGCGCTGGACTACTGTACTTTTTGGCATAACGCTCTATTTATTTTATGTTTTTTATGTTTATCTTACATTTGTTATATTTTTAAGTATTTGTATGCTTTTAAATTGACAAATGGAAACTGAATTCATTTATAATTTAATGCCCGATGCATTGAAACACTTGAAAAGTATACATTGTCAGATAGTAAAATTGATTAAGCAGACAGATTTCACAGACCTTTCATTTTCTGTAGTGAGAACATTTCAAATCGAGCGCTATGTTAAATCACATTTCCTTAACCATATACACAATAGAGTATAATAAATGTCTTGAGCAAAAAAAACAAAATCAGATGTGTATTATTTAGTGTGTGGGAAACACCTACAATATACCTCAGTCTATTTGCATCCTGAACACAAACCTAGAGTTATCAAAAGGAAGGGGAATGAAGTGGAGGGTGAGCCAAAGAATTTGGATACTTACCGGATGTCAGAAAGGATATCTAACCATCATGGTAAGTTGAATGCATTAAATATGCTTCAAACATCATAAACATCTAAGGAATCATCTCTTATAAACAGTATTACTTTAATAAAACTTTTCAAAAGCTTTTAAAGGTACCTACTAGATCGCACCAGAGTTTGGATTTTCCGTAATACCATAATGACCCTTTAGACACTGTCAGACACCTTTGGAGATAATTGGAGAATTAAATGGTGTTTGTTAAATTCTGGTAAATGTTTGGGGTTTTCAAATATCTGACTGAGGGTAGGTGTGGGCAATGTTTTCTCTTTTTCATGCCTAGAATATAAACGGTGAATACCTGCTTAACAACAAAAAGGAAAGTCACCCACATTTAATGACACCCTTCTAGGATTCTTAGGTTATTATTAACAAAAGATCAAAGCCTTAGAAAAAAATAATGTTACATTTGGCAGTAATTTCTGACATATCAAAACAAAAGCACAGGCAACTTAAGGAAATAAAAAGAAATTAGTCTACATCAAAATTAAAAGCATTTGTGCATCAAATGACACTACCAACATAGTGGAAAGGTGATCCACAAAATAGAAGAAAATGTCTGTGTAGCATTTATCTGTTCAGAGGTTAATAACCAGAATATGTCAAAATACACAAAGGGCCAATAAGCATATGAAAAGCCACTCTACAAAATATTAATATGGAAATGAATATCAAAAACATAATGAAAGGACCCAACTGAAAAAGAGAACTACAGACCAATCTCCCTAATGAACATAGATGCGAAAATTCTCAACAAAATTCTGGCCAACAGAATACAATGAATTATCAAGAAGATTATACACCATGACCAAGTAGGATTCATCCCAGGGATGCAGGGATGGTTCAACGTACGCAAATCGATATATGTAACACACCACATCAACAAAGTCAAAGACAAAAATCACATGATCATCTCAATAGATGCAGAAAAAGCATTTGACAAAATCCAACACCCGTTCATGATAAAAACACTACAGAAATTAGGAATAGAGGGTGTATATCTCAATCTGATAAAAGCCATATATGATAAGCCAACGGCCAACATTACACTAAATGGCC
>PVJO010033146.1:0-12394 GCA_004026905.1 Hystrix cristata
ATGACCTCATTTTTCAAACAACACAGTCCCCTAGAGCAAGTACATGTTATAAATGAATGTTTAGGTATGGACTTGTGATTGGAGGGTAGCAAAGGTAAACAAGCAAAAAGAAATAAATCCATATTGGTACAAACAAATATGAACATGAATGTAAAATGTATATTGTAAAATGTAAAATGTGTATTGGCAAAATGGGTACAATGTCACAACATTCTAAGTACAAAATCAAGTTATTTTCCCTATCATGATACAAAGCTGCAGTGGCAAAGCTGCATAGTGGCTGGTCTTCTAGAATAATTCATTTAGTTCTCTTCTTGGGGATGTAAGAGGGTCTTTTGCTTCTTACCAAATGACTGTGATTTTAATTTTATTGAGGGAGAAACTGAGGATGGGATGTAAGAGGGTCTTTTGCTTCTTACCAAATGATTGTGATTTTAATTTTATTGAGGGAGAAACTGAGGATTGAACCCATGGCTCTACTACTGAGCTAAATCCCCAGGCCACGACTGTGATTTTATAAGAGATTAAGTATCAACAGAAGTACCAGCAGTCTAGGTACACTTGGGTAAGCTTGATCTTATTCTGTCACCCACTGATGACAAATGTACCAAAATCCAATTTTCAATTAATGCACTAAGGTCAAACAGATATAGTTATCAATAAAAATGTTTTATTATAATATCATTAATGACTATAATGAATATTTAATAATAACCAAGTGCTCAATTGCAGGTTTACCAGTTAATCCAATATTATTACTATTACTTTATAAGTGAGGAAATCAAGCTTAGATGTGATATAACTTGCCCGTCGTCAAACAGCAAAATCCCAGGTCTATTTACCTGGAAAACCCATGCTCAGCTCACAATTCTGTACTGTCTAGAAAGAAATTGTTGAACAGCTACCTAGATTACTTCGTTTATCCAAAACAAAATTCCACTGAGAAAAGTACCATTGGCCCCATTTTACAATTGAGGAAAGTAAACCTCAGCAAGATTATACAAGGTCCCAAGTCACAGAGCCCAAAACAGCTCTGGGACTACCCTTCAATCCATCTGACAGCAACGATCATGATTTGTTCAGGATGCTACCCTCCCTTTCCTGGTTATCTCCTGTGATTTTTCTGGGTTCAATTAAAAAACAAGGACTATATAAAGAACTTTTGCATTATTTGTTAAACCTTGGTTGAAATAGTTGTCTGTACTTTACTCAGTGTTTCCTTCCTAAGCATTCGACAGATTTTCTCTTAGATTTCTGTGCCAAAATACTTATTTTCCTCAAAGGAAATACTTAACCATTTATTTGTGCTAAACTCTGTGATAGAGAAACACGGATCCATTTGGTCCTTACTCTAATAAGAGTTTACAGACATAATACACTGTATGCAAAAATAATCATGACATAGAGTAAAAGGTAAGTTAAGCAAAAACGATAAAACATAAAATCCACTACAATTCCCTCTGCTTAGCTGCCAAAGCTGAGAGCTGAATTTAATGTTTAATTTACCCTAGCTGCATAGGGAAGAGAACTTTATCTGATTTTTTACTCTTCAACTTTATTTGCAACTGCCCTATTGTATATGCACCTTATCTCGATCTACCTCAAATACTTCTGTGGAAGCAGGCAAGGATATAGGAAATAAGTAAAGAAGATCTAGATCAATAATACAAATTTAGTCCATAGAATGTAAACATTTTCTGTAGCACAATGAGCTAATTTTATCTTTGAGACATTCTGGGTTGTTTGGAGATCAAATGATACAGTACATTACAAGTACCCTGAAAAGTGGGATTCTAGAAACCCTTGGGAACGGAAACTGTATTTCTACTTCCTATTTTCCACACATATTATACAAGTTCTTAAAACCCATACCAGATTTATATTTAGAAGTTGGGAAAATGACAAGGGCAAATGGGATATAGCTGGATAAATGGTGTTTTCAAAGGCCAATGCAATGCAAATAATGTGAGTTTTGTATAGCGTCTTTGTTTCTGTAGCTTTTGGGGGAGGTGGTGAAGAGCGCTAGACTAACAAAAGTAGTGGCTTAGAAGCACTACCATTACTCTGCCCTTTTCACATCTTGTGCATGGTAATTTGCTAGTGCCTCTGTGATGATATCTGCCAAATCTTTAAGTGCCCTATGATGCATGTCATTGGGCCCTGCTGATTTAAACACATTCAAATTTTTAAAGTAATGCTGGACTACTTCATTCTCCAGTCAGTTTGGCTTCACTCCTACCCATTCAGATTCTCTAGACAAAAAGTGGCCCTGTCATCTCAGAAGTTGTGTTTTTGATGAACATAAATAAAATAACGGAGAAAGACTTTTAAATGTGCCTATTATTAGTCTTCCACTTTAGTAAAGGTCTAATATTTTTGTTTCCTTCTATTAGCAATACAACAGATCCTTAGTCATTCACATGGGATATGTTCTTTGACTATGGAAGCCCAGAATATTACAGTGTGCTGACTACAGACACAAAGGAATGAGGAAGTGGAAGGGCAGACATTTATATTACCTTCTGTCCCTTTTTCTTTTTGATCCTATTCCTTCCAAATGTCAAGTCCAGGAATAGCTAGGGAGTACAAAAATAATATGGTGGTATAAAGAGAACAATGGACAGAACTGACCCTTTTTTAATCACTAAGAAGCTTGAAGACCTGAAAAAGTCAATCTCTGGATAATTTTTTCCAACTATAAAATAAAGAAACTAAGTCAGATATTTACCTCCTTCCACTTAAAAAATTCAATGAACTCAGTCTCAGAGTTACAAAAGAATTCAAAGACATTCTTTTCTCCCATACATAGCTCCTTACGCCCAAAAGACATTTCCTGTCTTCCCGCCACTGTACCCCCCCAATTTAAATTCCTAGTTACAGTCTGATTAAGACTAATTCACACAAGGTCTGAGTGGGCCTTAAAGTCACAATACGTTTGCATGTTCAAAAGGAACAACTAAAAAACATTTCTAAATAACAGAACTTGATGGTAAATGAGTCTGAGGGAGAAGGAAGAAAGGATAGTATATTTAAGCAAAGAACTTCCCAATGGCCCATACTTCTGACTTACTTGTATGTATCTTCCTGTTCCTCAATTACACTTCCAACTCTACTTTCTGCAAAGCATAATTTATGAATAGCTATGTATGTCCTCCAATTTCTTATTTGACTCGTCATTCTCTCCTTTTGAACTGGCTCCTGCTTCTATCCTTACTTCTAAGGGTTCTAAGAGGTATTCAGTACTACAGTACTCAGAGCTGTACATCAGCAATGCCTTCTTCATATTGGGGGAGTTATTTGGGTTTTTTGGCTTTGTTTTCTCCATCATTAGCATTGGCTCTTTGAACAAATTAAATAATAAAAGCTTTCTATAGTTGCTTCTTTTACCAGAAAAGAGTACTTGATACTATGCTGTATTTCCTTTGCTTTTCTAAATGTTGGGGAAATTTTCCAGTCATTACTCAATCAACACTTGTTTTTAACTCATACGCTTAAGTATCAATTCTGGAACTTTTATTTCTTTGTCTATAATGCAAATACTTACGTATAAAATACTTATGTAAGTAGTTTTATTTTTGAAATTCACCAAAACAAAAACAATGGGCAGTAAGCCCCTGTTTTTGGACATAATTCTCAACAACCTAAGAAATAAATCATTTTAAAATTACATTGAGAATTATCCTGAAGTCATAATCTATCAAATTAAATGCAGGATTTCATAGTTAACTGAACAGTTTAAATTGGATAACTTAAAAGCAGCCATATCAGAATCCAAATCTGTATCTTTGGTCACATATATAGAGTTTATTTGCAAAATTCCTAATAGAAAAAAGTTGTCACTACCAACAACTTTTGGTAGTGAGTGGGTAGTTCCCACTCAGACAAGGAACCCAGGCAAAAATCTTCTGTTAATTAGCTGAGCGAGACATGTTCAATGGCTATTTAAAGGTTCTTCTAGTAATCATAACTTTATATAAAGTTAAAATCTGTGTACTAAAAGGTCATGATTCATGGAGTGTCTAAGACTTGGCTCATGGAAACCGAATCAAATGGTTTAGAGATGTTGGTAAATTAGGAGTTGCTGGCATAAATGGGTGAATGGATTTCTGTAAATTATTGATTTACATGTTTTTTCTTTACTTCAATTTGCTCTTACATGTAGGCTCAACCTTTTTAGTATTTGGATTACTGGTTCAGCAGAAGCAATGAAAATAACTTTGTAGGAATCAGAATGTTATCCAACTGTATATTGTTTATTGTAGTGTAAATGCTGGTACAGTGGTCAATGAATAGTTTTATATTTTTTTAAAAAAGGGAAAGCTAGAATATAAGAATGTATAATCCAATCAAGAGAGCATGGATTTTGTAAAGATGGTGCAGAAATAGGAGCAGAGTAAGAAAATGAAATAGAGTAGAAATTAAGAATATGAGAATAGCAAAGACAAGAATAAGAGGAATGAGAGCCAGCTGGGTTACAAACCAGCAGCATGTGTCTTTTTGTTTTGCTTTTTGTTTCTTCTTTTAAATGGGAACACAAAGTGCTAAGAGATCATGATAAAGAACAGCACCATCTGGGGCATGTTTTCATTGGCCTTTTAATTACTGCAGGAAACAGAATCCCCTCTAAAAGAGAACATGGGTGGTAAGGTGGGTGTGGCACATGTGGCAGAAACAGGAAGCAATAGAAAATTAATTCAGTGGGTAGTCAGCTAAAGGATATTCATAGTAAGCATTTGGTTTCAGGATACTGCAGTGCACAGTAGGCAAATAAATTTTATAAAGTAAAAAAAATGTGACAAACACATCAATGGTCAATCATCAATTAATTCAGTGTAAAATATTTCATATTGAACACGAGTCTTTGATACTTCTTCTTTCACCTTATCATCTACCCTATTTAACTCAAGCCCAGGTTTTAACTCAATTGTTATTAATCTTTCCAGTGAATCGGCTTCTCTACCTCCTTCCTAAGGTTCTGTGCAGACACTGCAGGGAATGGAAAAGTTTGAGAAGGCTGACTCTGTCATCAGAAGCTCCCAAATGACCAGAGGAAGCAAACACAAGTTACTTAAAGTACGCTTTACTTAAGTATACCAAGTAGAAGGAATCTCTAGCAGCTGAATTCTTTCTCTTAATGGCACTTAACACTTCCTACTTTGTGTTATAGTCAGTCTGTCTAGACTATTTATCTTTAAGGATCAGAATATTTTTTTTCTGACTTAATCTTTATATTCAACAAATCTAACATAACATTTTACATGTAATATGTATTCAAAGGTGCTGTAAAAGAAGAGCCAAGTGCTGTGATTTTTGAGTAACTAGAAATCTGATGTCTCACGGATAGGATATAATTTACATGGAGAAGACAAGATTTTGAAAAATGAGAAAAACTAAAATGGACTGACACAGAGGTACTGCAGGGCAAAGGAGGAACATAAAGCTGGCTCGGTGGAGTAACAGCAAGTCATTCAGTAGAAGGACAGTAGTGAAGAAAAAGGAGGTGAGACTGGCTAAGATGTACATCAGACAAAAGAAGACAGAGACCAGAAGGCTGATAAACTCGGTTCAATATGAATGCAATTACAGGGATATAGATAGATATATATATAGACACAGATACAGATATAGGTACATATATAGATAAAATTTTTGAGGCACAATCACATCTAATGAAAAGTTACTCTAACATTCTGGGAGAAAAGAAAATGAAATGATGCCGTCTAAGGAAAGCTTCATAGAAGTGACATGTGAGCTAGGTCTCATAGGATGACAAAAAACTTCCCTAAGACAGAGTTCCTAGGAGAAAAAAAAAAAAGACAGAGTTCTAGGAAGATGAAATAAAATAAAAAATGGTATGAAGACAGAAATAGACACCACAGATTCCAGAGCTAGTAAGAGGTCTGTAGAACAAAATATTTAGAGGATGGACAGAGATTTGAAAGATAGGCTTAGGTTTTATTATGGGAGACAGTATGTTTTCCCATTTCATCACAAATTTTGTAGTAAGAGAGGGAATATCTCCCTTATTGCCTATATAGAGTCTTATCATCAAGTAATGAGTGAGTTACCAATCATTCATGACAATAGTGTCAATATCTCTGCTGAAACTGTAAATGAGATACTACCTAGAGTAGGTAAGTCTCATTATCTATAACCCCACTTCAGAAAATTAGAGACAAACATTTATAGGTATCACTGACCCAGATCTCACAGATCAAATCCTAGAAACTGTTGCATAGATCATTAAACTCAGAATAGTTAAACTGTTGTTTTGACTGTCCAAACACAGAAGACTGTGAAGAGTGAAACTGAAAGCCAGAACACTTACTTCCAAGATGGATTGTTTTAAATTGTTAGATCAGAGCAACTCGCTAACAGTGAATTCTTCTGGGTATGGCATATTTAATGACAAATCAACATCTCTGAACTCATGATACTGGGAAAAGTGGCATTTTTGTTTCAAAAAATGTGCTTTTCCTCTGAATTACACACCATCACTCATCACAAGCTTGTATCAAGTGCTTTAAATAACAACACTTTCAATAACGTGAACTCTGTTCTTGTTATACTTTGCTATAACTTCCCGCATCTTTGACATATTCAAGAAGTGAAGCTCATGCATAGCGTGTTTATATTATTCCCTCCTTAGCAAAAGCTCACAGACAATGTCAGGTCTGGAGAGATAAGAGCTGCTTCCAGGACATGAATTCTCATGAGGATTAGGCAACCACCATCTGGGGCTCCAGAGTTTATCTGCAGCAGCTGCCTTCGAAGTATCACACTAGAAAGGGGGTGGAAGGGTTGTCTAATTCTAAAGTGTTTAACAAGTTGCTTTCCGTTGGCTTTGATTATTGTTTTGGATTGTTTTTCCCTCTTTATAAATAAGAATAAAATAAGACATAGTGACACCCCTTCATAAAACACAACCAATTTAAAGCAGTGCTGTGTATTCAGTAATAAATTTTTAAATATTTGCTAACCAGTAACACTATACAGCAATGTTTTAATAATTAATCATTTACTAACCAACAACTACCTAATATTGTCATCAATAAAGCCTTTATACTAAAAAAAAAGTGAATACTTCAATTTCCTAAATTTCTATTTAGATGAAAAAGATTTGATTTTAATTATACAACAATATTGCAGATATTTACAGAGGGTTTTTAATGTCCTTGAACAGCATTAAACGAATCATAATACTAAATTTTGTTAAGTGGAAAGGTTTCAAAAAAATATTTATATAAAAAAGCTCAAAAATATATATGCTACAGGAAAAAGTTAATTTTAAATTCTGTTTAAATAGTAACCTGCTAAAATTGACTTAATCTTTATATTTAACTTTTCTAGTGCTAAAATTTGCCATAATGAAAAGCTAAGTAGTAAAGAAAAAATCAGAGAAAAAAATGAAAAAGTACTTTTATAAGGTACAAATCTCAAAATCATTGTACCACTTAAAATGTACCCTCCTCCTTCCATCACCCCCTAGCACCCCTCAACATACACCATGGTCTGGGAGTTTAATCTAGGACTTTTGCCCTGAGCTATATCTTCAGCCATTTTAAACTTCTTGTTTTTTTAAATTTTGAGACAGGGTCTCACATCTACGCTTAAAGTTGTGATCCTCCTGTCTCAGCCCCCCAGAGTACTGGGACTTCAGGCCTTAGCCACCATGCACAGCTGCATGTTTATTTAAATTAGGTTCCCTTGGGGCTGGGGATTTAGTCCAGTGGTTAGAGTCTAACAAGTACAAGGCCCTGAGTTCCATCCCTGGCATCACACAAAAAAAAAAAAAAATTGGTTCCCTTTAATTTCAATTATTCTTCTTTCATCTGTCATAGAGCTGTCAAGTTGTACTTGTTCATTTCAATAATATTTGGCAAAATATACTAAAATTCACAAAATTGTATTTGCATCAGAGATCTGGCAAAGTGGCTCCATCTATGGATAAAATGCCATTCATAAATAGCTTTATAAAGAATAGTTCATTCTTTCACTGTTCATTCAAAATACTGTACATAGCAAACCCGTTTCTGTGGTGGACAGTGTAACTCAGAGAAACAAATGGTAAAGGTTTGAGTATGCTAAAATTAAAAAACAGAGGATTACCTGACTATCATTTCAAAATTACTTTGGCAGTATTTTATTTACTTTCAATATTATCACTATCGACTTAGTGTAAGTTATCCCTGTAGATTAAAGTTTTGTAGACAATGTCTTTCCGACATAATTCACAACAAATCACATTAAATCACCATCACAATACGGAACATTAAGTCTCTACCACATTAAATATTCCCCCAAAACAATTTGCTCATACTGTTCTCCCTATCTGTTCTCCTAGTTTAAAACACCATGCCTTTCCTCTATAAACAAATTCTTAATACCAGATTGTCGAGGACTTAAACTCAATTGTTTTGCTCCCCATGTAACATGTTATATTCACACCAAAACAATCATCTTTCTCCTTGCTAAACTGCCACATTAAACATAAAAGCACATGGGTTTGTATGATTACATCATAAACATTACTTTTGGTGTGATTTTCATGCATCTGAAGGACCCAAGAAGAGAGTAAACAAAAACCCCCCACTATTTTGTAATTCTTTCTGCATACCACAGTGCCTTATAATATACATATGTTGACTGAATTTTTCAACGAAATCACTTAGGCATTTAGGTGTATAATCAGTGCATTTAGCAGAACTTTCCCTTCTGCTAGAATACCTAAGTGACAGCAAGCAGTGATACAATTTACAAAGATGTCTTCTGGGTATAGAATTTGTCTATATAATAAATGCTTACAATAAATATTAGCCTTTCTGTTATAAATGGGATTTTTTTCTCTTAAATTCCTTGTGAGTATTTGTTAGAGATTCAATTTGTTACCCAAGTTCTTGGATTTATGGGATTTACATCCTTAAAACCAATTCCAGCATAATTTCACACAGAAGCCTTTCAGAAGTTAACCAGGACAACACCCAAAATAAATCTTCTCTTTGAGACTAAATGCTCCATGAAAATAATGAATACATCACTTCAACTTAAAGCATGATGTCTATGCAAACCCAACCCTCCACATGCCTCTCAGGTCTTTATTACTCTAGATCCCACACCACCACCTATTCAGATGTACTTCCCCAATACCATCATTTCAAATCAATTCCTTATGCTAAATCCTGTTTTATCCTGCTTGTTTCTCCACCTGCATGATCTATGATCCTTGCCCTTGAGTTGCAAGGCTGTCTATTCAAACTGTCCCCCACTTACTGAATAGGCTCTCAAGTTTCAAAGAATCTGAATTACCTCCCAAATCATAGTGGAATCTGGTAGTCCAATCTAGATTCTAACTAGCATCTAAGTATCTATTAAACTCACTGCCCAACAAAACTAGAGTAATATTCCTCAATTATTTTCACACACCACTATGGCATAAGTGATAAACATGGACAATAATATTTACGAAATTTTTTAGAGTGTGTCCCTAATGTATCCAAGTTCATATGAAAACTTAGCCCCAAGTGCAAGGTCAGAGTACTTAATTGTGTGGTATAGGCAAGTAACTGCCAAAGGAGTTCAAAGAACAGTACCAATGTCTGAGCCTGACCCAGAGACTCATAATGAAGAGCAGAAAGGGGCTAGATATTCAACTCAAACCTCACACTGTAAAAAGGAGGAAGTCACGTCACAAGAGTCACAGGAAATGTATTGAGGAGGAGATGAGATTTCAGGTGGACTCTGACAAATTTGGACTGATTAAGAAGGAAGGAGAAAGAAATTCCTGAGGTCAGAGAGGCAAAGGCATAGAAACAACTGGATTTAACAAATATTCAGAGAAAGAATTTATATACAGCTACTATGTGCCAGGCATTGTGCTAAATGCCTTTTATCGATCTGCCTTCATTCCTAATAAACAACCTTGGTATTACAATCTCTACTTTATATAGGGGAAAAATTCCAAGGCTCAGGGAAACACAAACCCCTGGTTTATGTAAAAGCAAAGTCTATACTCTTTTCTACTATCTTTTCCTTTTTTTTTCTTTGCTGGTAGTGTTTAGCCCCTTAGAGAATATTTCAATTTTCATGCCTTATCACTACCATTCTCCTAAAATGGTGCTATGAAAAATAAGTATAAGCTATCAACCCAAAATATGTTAATTTCGATACTTCTGACACAGATTTACATTAAGCTACCATTCTCCTTTTAGGAATGGATAAGTTTTATTATCACAGTGTCATCTATTTACTGCGCTTGACTACTTAGCCAATACTGCTTCCATCAACGCAAACTAAAATGTATTCTTAAGCTTACATAAATAAATGCATGCCCTCCAGAGAAACAGAAATCCAATATGACATGCCCAAGACACATCTAGCACCAAAAGGCACTGAGTGACTAGATGATCCTCTGGAAACAGTTATCCAGATGACTGCCCTCCATAAACCAACTTATCTATGGGCCCATTCTCAGCAAAGAATGAGGTATTTAACCAGCCCTGCTCTTACCAGAAAAGCAGAGTATATACTTACCAAGGGAAAGGAAAGGCACTTTACCAATAATTTTTTTTTAACAGAAGCATAATGAGGAAATGAGGAGGAGGGAAAAATTGTGGGTAAGAAGTCACAGATAGAGGTGTTGGGTGATTTGTACAGTAATATATAGACTTTGAAAACTCAACTGCTTAAAAATACTGTTACTTGATCAAATACTTATAACACCAGAAAAATACACTAAGTAGATTCTAAACTTTAGGTGGACTGTAGGAATATAAATGAAAAATTTTAAGTATCATTTGGGAATATGTCTAATGGCCTGATCCATAAATGGCCTGAGGGATAGGAAAGCTATTAAAAGGTTAAGACAGGGTAGACATGAATTCTTACAGAAGGAAAAAGAGGGAAAAAAATAAAGTTAGCAAATGACAGAAATCTAGAGAAACAAGCACTTTGGTTGCCTGAATAGAAACCATAAAATCTTGAATGCTAATTTGAGGAATAAGAAAATTACCAGTGTGTAAGACAGATTTACTTTTATCCTGGAAAAAGTAAGCAGGAAGGCTGCAAAAGGTAATCCAACAAACCATTACTAAGTGCTGAGTGCCAGATATTCTGCACACATCAAAGAAATGAAGATTCCTGGCATCCTCTGTATTCAAGAAGTCAAAATGTAGTGAAACTAACAGACATAATTACATTAGATAATTACCATAAAAGCTGATAAAGCAGCAATGAGCCAAGTGCCAAAACAATACAATGAGTAGGGGTGGAAAAGATGTTACAAAAGAAGTACATCTGAATCATGCTTTGAAAGATAAATACAATTTCCTTAGGCAGAAACAAGGGGATAATCAGGGTAGTAAGGCCTTATTTGAATAGATCTATTGCAACTGGAAGAGAAGAAAAACTAAGAAAACAATAAATTACACACTCTAAAAATGAGAAAAATCTAAAAATCAGAAAATGAGTTGCAATTCTACTCCTAGATACATATCTAAGATGAATAAAAACATATGTCTACGAAAAATTTGAATATAAATGTTCACAGCAACACTCTTCCTAAGAGCTAAAAACTGAAAAGAATTCAAATACCCATCAACTGAAGAATGGACAAACAAAATATGGTATATCCATACAACTGATATTATTCAACCGTAAAAAAGGGATTAAGTTCTGACTGATGCTACAACATGGATGAATTTTGAAAGCACTGTAGGAGAAAGAAGCTGGTCACAAGGAATCACATATTGCATGGTCCCACTATAAAATATTCATGATAGGTGAATCTAAAAATTAAAAAGTGGACTGAAACCATTTGTATCTTTTTCCATCTATCTCAACAGGGTTCACCTGTGTACTGGGCAGCTGGTGAATGCTCAATGACTATTTGTTAACTGGTAGTGAATATAAAATTGTCTATAAAACAATGAAAAACCCAACAACACAAAGAGGTCAAGATTTTTTTTAAAGTTATTATATTTTTCTTCAGGCTATAGATCTTATCAGACTACAGTATAGGTACATATATGTAGCTTACGTCACTCAACAGATTCTCTTTTGTCCAATCATTTAAACTAACAACTTAAAGAAGTGTTTTATATGAAACACAGGATAATTATTGTGCTGAGGTGAAACTAAGACTTCCTGAATATCTTTATTTGACTTGCTCAATGTCAAAATACATCAAATTTTCCTGTTTTAAGAGAATAACTGCCTCTTCATTAAGGTAATTTTATTACAGTAAATGTATTACCATCAAAAAATTTACAGCAAAAGAAACCACCAAGGGAGTAGAGACAACTCACAGAGTGGGAAAAAATTTTTGCCAGCTATTTCTCTGACAAAGGACTAACATCTCGAATATATAAAGAACTCAAAAAATCAGACCACCCCCCCC
>PVJO010033147.1:0-12401 GCA_004026905.1 Hystrix cristata
TATAGAGAGCCTAGAGTGCAATTGAAAATGTAATTTGGCCCAATTGCCAATTAATCAGGAGTTAAAAGCGCTTGAGCAGAGAATTTGCCGAACCCTCCAGTCAGAAGACTGGGTGGTCCTCTTTATCATATAAATGAAGACATTATCCATTGAAGAAAAAATTTCATAGAAAATAAATAGGTATTACTACCACATTACCCAGATCATTTAATTGTGTTTTCTCCTCTTCTATAAAATTTATCATAGAACAAGGAGATGACGGTGGATAGATGTGCTCTACTGCTGATAGCTATTGGTATGATTTAGGAATTCTTCTTTAGCAGGGCATATCTTTTCTTTGACACTGGAAATACAGGCAGATTCTGTTACCTCTCTTCACTCACGGTCATTTGCATTTCAGTCTTCTTTCCTTACTATGCAGCCTGAGATCTAGCAGTGCTGTTATGATGATAGTTCCCAATTCGAAGAGAAAAAAATCTCTGTCAGAATGTGATCTAGCTTTTTAGCATAGAAATGTTGATTTTAACAATTGTTCCCAGGCACAGCCAAATCTCACGACAAGATGAGATGCTATATTTTACTATAGTATGAATGTGTCCTCAATCCTATTATAGTTCAAAATACGATTCATATTCTGACTTAAGCACCTAGTCTGTGGTCTGCCATTAAACTATGTTCTCATACAATCAAGAATATGTTTTCAATGTTGTGCAATATAACCTGTATGACATTTGTCCCTTGGGCACATGAAGACTATTTCTGCCTTTAAGAGTTATTTGGAAAAAGTCTCAAGAAATGGGATAGAGGGAGAATGGTTGATAAATGTGCTCCTCCCCTTGTCTTCAGATAGCATACAGCAGAGAATGTCGCTATCAGTGTGTGCAGGGCGGGTTGAAAAGCCCAGCAAAGGTAGACAGGCAGTTGTTTCCAGCTGCCTACAAATGAAGGCTCTTCTGCTCTGTTCCTACACAAGTACTAAGAGCCACCTTTCTTTTTCTTGCTGCCCAAGATCTGTCCTTAGTGAACCTCCTAGTTCTCTGGTGTTATGGGCTATGTTTTTTGCCCGCTGCTGTTCTTCACCAGCTTCTTCGCATCCTTTAAATTTGGGTTCTTATGAAAGCTGACGAGGTATTTTACCCTGTAGCCTCTGAGGCTTCCTTAGCCTGCCCTGTCTAAAATAATTTTATTTTACCGGCAGTGCAGCAGCTGTCTATATATCTCTTTGTCATCCATCCTTCACACACTGGCACAGGTTCTGTATTTCCGGGGAATATAAAAGGAACTTACTAACAGGCTGTACTTGATGAATTAATTTGTAGAGAATGTACTTCCAACTAAAATATTAGAACTCTGTTTAATGATTATAAAACATGTATATGCTGTTCCATCATCATCTTCATCAATAGCATCATAGATGCACGCCCTCTCCAGCCCACTCCCACCCCAACGGACTGTACTAAAAGTTCTATCAGAATGATCTTAAGCAGTTTTCTCCCTCATGGAAAAAAATGTATGAAGTGATAGAGATACGACGAAAGATTTTGTGATTAGATCACATCAGTGTATTTCCTAGATCATAAAAGTTGATCAGGACATAAGACAAATGACATGACAAATACTAAGTGAACTTTTTAATTTGTTAGAGATACAAATGAAGTTACTAAGGGAAACAAATATTTAACATTAGTACACTCAATTTTCTCAGCTTTAAAATGCTTATAATTGTGTTATTTCTTCATAGGCTTAAGAGTCAAATGAGTTAATATGTTTTATATGCTTATAACATTTTCTGGAGCCCTGTAATCATCTAATAATGTCAGCTACAAAAGTAATCAGCAGGGTTTAAATCAAATTATTTATCGTGTAAAGTGTAATTATTTTGAGAAAACACCGTTCGGGGCAGGGGTATAGCTAAGTAGTAGAATATGTGCTTTTAGCATATGTGAGGTCCCATAAAAATGGGAAAATTGAACAGCAACTTGATAAGAGTGTCATATTAATTTTATGATCAATGATAGACATACTGATTTTACTTTCCTGTTTTTCCATTTATTTGTGGCCGTGTGGCAGAAAAAATAAAGTGACAAGGCAGCCTTGTTGAAGATTACTGAAGAGAAAAGCAATTATTTATAAGCCTCTGTAGAGGTTTTCAGAATCCTCCTTCCTCTTTTTAATTTTCCAAAGTTTTGAGGACATTAGTTTCACAGCATACTTCACATCTTGGTAAAATAAATAGTTTAATGAAAATGCATGATGTACTTCTCTAAGGAGTGGTAATAAATGGAATATAAGTCAAATCTATCTGAGGATAAAATAAATAATGTAATGCCTCTCAGAATGTGAAGGAAGTGAAAAATACATGTTTTGTAGTCATTTATAACATAGCATTGAGTAAAAAACTAAAAGACCATCTTTGAATAAATGCTTTTTTAAAACAATATCCATAAAACAGAAAGAGTACATACAACTTCATGTCTCTATAAATAGTTTTTCATTATTGAAACTATAGAAATATCTTTTCAGATATATACTTGTATTCCCATTATGAACAGTTTTCATAACATCTTTTGACGCCATGCATATCTGTTTTCTCTTTCTATAGAAAGATACTACAGAAAAAAATAATATCATCTATTACCCTAGACAATTTGATACCTTCTACCAAATTAACATTTCTTCCCACTGCATGTGATATTATAGACTAATGGTAATGCGCGTGGAGAGAGTGAAACAAATATGGTAGCATTAAAACTGAAAAAGCCTAAAAGCACCTTACCCTGGTCATCTCTGAGGGGTTTATAGCCTGCAGATGTAAGTGCACATTTTATCATGTGATGGAATTTAGTCCTATTAAAGTGAGTGTTAAATCACACGCACAGGACTTATACAGAGAAAATCATGCAAAACAGGAGCTTGAGGAACATGAACATTGACTTACCAGGTAAATGATGAACTGTCACAGGAAAAGAAGGAAAGCTGGCAGGGTCATTGGTGATTGAAACCAGGGAGACTCTAATGTTACAGGAGCTAAAGGAAAAGTTAGAAGTTTCAGAATACTTGAAATATTCTAAACGTGTGAACAGAATCATTATTGAGTTTTTTATAGTTGTTAGCTGTATACCTACAAGGACACTGATAACATTTACAAGAAGTATTTTGGTAAATGGTAAGGATAGAAGCCAGATAGGCTGTAGAGTAAAACGAAGGGGGGAAGTGGAAAGTGTGTTTGTGTGTTTGTGAAGACAGCTTTTTAAAGGAACTACTTTTAACTGAAGCAGAGAAATATGAGCATGTCAGTAAAGAGTAGTTAAAAACAGTTTTTTATTTCATTATTACATTCAGCAAATTGAATTAGGTATCGCCTGTGTTCCAGGCCTTCTTCTCAGTAATGGGGATACAATACTAAGGAAGACAGGAGAAATTCTGTCTTCTCATGGAGCTTACACTCCTAGTGTTACATAACAGAACATAAACTAGAGCAATAAGTAAAATACATAATATATTATCTAGTAATAAGTGCTAATGGGAAAAATAAAACAGTAAATCAAAGAGGGATGACATGAAATGCCAATTGATACTGGCAAAATACCTCATGGAGAAAGTGGCTTTTGAGTAAACACCTACAGGACATGAGAGGTGTCTCATGGATAATAGGGAAGAATATGTCAGTCAGAATAAAATTTTTGTACAAAGTCCCTGAAGATGGAGTGGGTTTGATGAGTTCCATCAGCAGAAGGCGGCTACCATGGCTGAGTGGAGGGGAGAATGCAAAGAAATCAGATAATACAGATAGTGAGGTACAGAATATGCTCATTCTTCTGGATCAGTGTAGAGGATTTGCTCTTTACTCTGAAATGGGAAGACAGTGGAGCACTTGAGTGAAGGAATGACATACCAAGACTTACTTTTTAACCTTTTAACATGGTTGCTATAACTGAAATGTAGTAAATACTCTTGATTATCAAGGAGAAAATTTGGAAGGTCATTTGGGAGCTGATGTCAAAATCAAAAGAAGAAAATATGGTGCTGATACCAGAGTGGCACATGTTGCTTTAGTGAGAAGTGACAGAATTCTGGAGATATATATATATATAAAATATATTAAATATATTATTTAATTATTTAACTATTTTATTATGTTTAATTATATTATTTATAATTAAATAATAAATATAAATATAAATAAATAATAAATTTAATTATATTTAATTATATTATTTAATTATTTAAATATATTATTTAAATTTTATTTTAATGGTACGTTTTAGATGTGCATAGTGATAACATTCATCATAGGGGATTTGTGCCTGTTCATGACATATCTTGTTGCTTCTTTTTTTCCCATTCCACTCCCCTCCCTGGAAGGAAAAAATGGGAGCAATTCTGGATATATTTTTAAAGTACAGATGACAGGAATTGTTTATGTGATGACTGATGCTTCTATGGGAAAAAGAGTGGTCAAAAGTAGCAACAAAGTTTTTAACATCAGAAGTGGAAAAGAATTGAGTAGGCCTGAAATTGGTTGTCAACTATTGAGAGAGGAGCAGTTTCCGGAAGATAATACCAAGAGCTCAAATTATGTCAGCATAGAGATGCCATTAATTAGGTAATTCTTGAACACTTGGGCCTGAAGTACAGGGGACACATGTGGGCTGGAGATACAAATGTAGGAAATACTGTACTGTAGATCAGTGGTTCCCAGCTCACAAGCTGTGGACCATTATAAGTTCATGGCCTGTTAGGAACTGGGCTACACAGCTGGAGGTGAGCTGTGGGCAAATGAGCAAAGGTTTGTCTAATTAATGCCGCTTCCAATGGATCACAATACTACCTGAGCTCCATCTCCTGTCAGATCAGCTGTGGCATTAGATTCCAATAGGACCACAAATGCTCTTTAAACTGCACAATGCCAGGCATCTAGGTTGTGCACTCCTTAAGAGGATCTAATGCTTGACGATTTGAGGTGGAGCTAAGGCAGTGATGCTAGCACTGGGGAGTGACTACAAATTTAGATTGCCTGTAGCAGAGAGATTTGAGTGCTAAGAGATAATAATAAACCACTGATTTGAAGAACTTGTATCAAAACCTTTTCAGGGAGAGGCAAGTAACAACTAAGCTGCATCTGGTGGCAGGTTTTACTGGGGCAAGTCAGTTGATGTATTCCAGTCATACAGCTAAGTCTGCTTGCATACTTGAAGTCAAAAGTCAACACTTGTTTTAGTCTGTGCCTGGCTGGCCCTTTATTTTATTTATCAGATCTACCCACAGTGCACACTTGTCTCAGTCCAATTTTGGGAAGCCCACAAGCTAACCTTAGCCAAAATGAGTAAAAAACAAACATCCCTGGAGAGCATCTTTGAAAAGAGGGAAAGATCACATAGTGAGGTAGCAGATCAAGTGGCTGCATTTAAATGCAAAGTGGAATTACAGGGTTGAAGAGTGAGTATTGGGACTTTTTCCTGTTTCACACATCAGCAGGTATTTTGAAAGAAACCGAGCCAGGGCTTTCTTTCTTCCAGGTGGTACATGATCACCTATCTCAATTTTCAAAAGAGGTTGGCATTACTTCCCACTGCAAAAGACCCTAGAAACGGGAAGGAATGTGTCTGTGACCCCACTATGAATAGGCCAGGTGAGGACTTTGTCCATGCTAGAAGAGGTTGATCCCCAAGAGACAAGAGACCCACGAGAGACAGGCCTCAAAAGTATGAGACTTCAAATCTCTATACTTTCTGGATTACAGTTAAGGAGGCGTGTCCTGAGACTGCCAGAAAAGTACTGAAAAGCCTTCTTCTATTTCTGCCATGCTGTCTTTGTGAAGTGAAGACATTCGTGTCTGTAATGACAGCATCCAAAATGAGATTATGGAGTAGACTGAACATGAGCAACATACTTCCAGTGTTACTGTTTCCCATTAACCACAGAAAAACAAGTTCAGGGCTCCCACTGATTCTGTATTATGGTGACTTGTATAATTATCTCATTATATATTACAATATAATAATATTAGAAATAAAGTGCACAATAAATATAAAGTGTTCAAATCGCCCCTAAACCATTCCCCCTACCCCGGAACCCTATCCATGAAAAAATTCGTCTTCCACGAAACCTGTCCCAGTGCCAAAAAGGTTTGGGACCACCACTGTAGGTGAGAGTACATCTAAATTAGTGAGAGTACATTAAATCAGCTGAGTAGCCACAGATATAAAAGGGGATGATAGCTGAGACTAGAGCGACACAGAATCTAGAAGTTAGCACATGGAAGCAAACACCAGAGAAGACTGAGTGTGAACATCCAAATAGATGAAAAGCCAGGTGAGATGGTGTCACGTGAAGAAACCATGTTAAAAGGGGCAAAAACACTCATTCTCCAATGCTGCTTTGTTAGCTACAACTGGAACTGAAAAATGCCAGTGACTTGAACTCGAGGCGAACAACAATCAGAAAAATGCAAATGAACTATGTGATGTTTTTAACTGAGTTTTTAAAAATCCGTTATCATCAAGCTTACAAAGAAGTTTAACTTTAAAAAATGGGTATACATTGCTTATGGAAATAAAAAGCAATATACTCTTAGGAAAATAATGTTGTGCCATCTTGCAAAAATGAAGATGGGAACATACTATCGCTCTAAAATCTCTCTCTAGTTATGTATGTTCATTAACAAAAGAATGAACAGATGACCTGGGGCAGCTTTATACAATGAAACAATAATCATCAGAGTAGATGAGTGAAAGACAATTATAGGAAAAGTATTTCTTCATCTCCTAGAATGCATGTGATTAATGAACTTTATAAACTAAACAATACAAACTTTAAAATCAGAGGCATATTTTGTAAAAATTATAAATAAATCAGTGAAATTTCAAACACTAACATAGAGCTTCCAGCAGGGGAAAAGAGAAATTATTGGAACTAAGGAAGCACACATAAAAGGCTAAAAAGATACCAGTAAGCTCTATTTCTGAAACTAAATGTTTAGTATACACATATTTTTGCTCTTATACCTTACATCTTCCAGGTATGTTAAGAATACCTGTGTGTATCTACTTAATATTTAATTAAAAAAATATTTAGAAATCTCTTGTCATTATTCATACGTAATTTATGTATGGGTTGATTACCTATTAGTCTTATCATTCCATGTAATTCCTCTAATCACATTTATAAAAGTTATAGCTTTAGTCTGTGCAAATCTTTCCTTATCTGCCACCCATAGAGGATGAATCCTATAAAACCAGAAGTTGTGCTTTTTAACCCTATTATGTAACAAATACTTAGCATTTTAGTAGGCTGTTAATAAATAGCATTGTGCGTATATACAAAGGAATGAATAAAAATACTAATTTGTATAATATTTTCATCTTGAAATTCCTCATAGTTTGTGATTCTATGTAGTATTTTGGACTTAAAATTTTAAAATGTTTGAATACGACTTTCACTTTCCCATAACCTTATTTTTGTCTGAGTTGAAATATGTGTACGTTTTTATAGATTCTGCTGAGCTAGCAATATATTCTCCATTCATACACTCATTTATTCAGTAATTCTATGGCAAGTAATCATATGTTGAGCCAGGTTAGGGATGCCTGTGATTCAGCAGCTCGCATGTAGAAAATGACTCTGGTTTTATGAAGCTAATTGTAGCAAACACAAGATTGAAATCTGACAAGTAAACTAATGTGAAAAGTTCAGTTAATGTTAAGGGCAGTGCAAAAAAAATAAGAGATTAGAATAAGAAACAGCCTGAAAAATTAGGTGTTAAAATACTCTTTGCCTGAGTGGTTAGAAGCTTCACATTTGAAATGAAACCTAAATGAAGAAAAGGAACCAACCTTGCACATATCTGGGGTAACTGCAAGCTACAATAGAAAGAATATAAAGCAATGTGCAAGAATTAGCTTGGCAAACTCAACACACAGGAAAAAGTCAGAATGACTGGAACAATCTTAATGACAACAGTTGGAGTAAAGGAGGTACCAAAAGAATGGATTGTGTAGGTTTATGGATCTGGTTAAATATTAGATGCATACTCCAGTTGCGATGGGATACCAGTAGAGTTTGGATAAGAAATGTACTCCAAAGACCCACATGGTAAAGTCCTAGTTGGTGGCCTAAGGAATCACTGGGAGGTCGTGGAATCTCTGTGAGAGGAAATTTTGTGGAAGGAAATTGGGTTAATGGGAGAATGAACTTGGAGGGACTTGGGATCCCAACCCCTTCTTGTCTCTTTTCTTTGTCTCCTATCCACTGTGAGTAGCATTTGTCTACCGTGTGCTAGCTACTGTGATGTTCTGCCTGGTCACCAGCCCCAGCACAACAAAGCCAATTGGCCACAGACTGAAACCTCTGAAACCACAAGCTGAAATTCACCTTTCTTCCTTACAGTGTGGTTAGCTCAGTAGTTTTGTTCTAGCAATAGGAAGCTGACTAACACAAAGGCAACTGAAGGGTTTTAAGCAGAGAATATATGAGGAAGGGACTATCTAGGTACAAAAGTAACACTTTTAAAGAAAGAATAACAGTGAGGGTGACAAGTTTCATTTTATTTGACTTTGTTGTGATTTATCATGTTGTTGTTATTTCCCAGAGTGGATAATAAATTTTCTGGTCTCCTGATACCCATTCACGTATTGACAGAGCATCACAAATATTTGTTAAAACACTGTACACAAAACATTTTTCTTTCTTTCTGTTTTATAAAAGAGAATCATTTTGATTAGACCAATTTTGGCATCATGCTACCTGGACCTAATATAGTGCTTTGTACTAGACCTCTTCCATAATTCTGCTCCAGTATCAGGATTTTATGAATTATAGTATTTCATATTAAGATGAGACTTATGAGACAGTTCTAAACCTGCTTCAAGAAATTATCCAAATGGACTATAAATCATCTTTTTATTATCCTTGCAGTTGCTACTGAATTGTTTAGATAGAAGAGAAGTATCAGACTCTTTTATTAGGTTGGACAAAAGTGGAAAAGCAGTAAAATGCCCAGAAATGTGTCACACAGGGGCAATCAAGTTGTGAAAAAATGACTTGGATTTTGTTACTCATTTTTGCTGTTTGGCATCTGATGCTTAGGAAGTATGCAAGGGAATCTTTTATTATACACAGTAAATTATTTGAAACTCTGGAGTTGTAGAAGTTAAGCAGTGAAGGGTCCAAAGCACTCATTCTTTTTTTTCTCTTTTTCTTATTTTCCTTCTCTATTCGGTAAGTAGGGGCTCTATAACCGGGTAAATGAGACGCTGAGAAGGAAAAGTAAATGACACTTAAAGCAGCTGATTCTACCAGAGTAGCAAAAGGCAAGAAAAGTGCAGACATTCAAATCTAGAGTATTTAAAATAATCTCAGAAATCTAGTTCAATTGAAATTTTCCAGGAACCAAGCCATGTACTTGTTCTTGGCAATTTTAGATGTTTTGCTATTTACATATCTACTGCAGTCACAGTAGCATAACTTTTCTTCAGAGTGTTTAATATTTTATTTTTATTGTTGTAGAGGGTCTAAAATATTAAACATTGATATAAAGTCTAAAACAAGTTATGTGGGAATAAACCGTGAACAGAATTGTAAACAAAAGGGAAAATTGTAAATATCACGCTCAGCTATCTGTCTTACTAAAAACTCTTGGATTTTTACCTGGATGTAATTGTTCTATTCCCACTTTCAACCCATAAACACTATTATTTTGCTCTTAGGAAGATACCTTCTCAGGCACCTCATTTGCATTCTATGATCACTTTAGGAGAATAGCTAATGCTAAACAATTAGTTTTGAGAAGTCATTTGAAGTAGCAATTATATTTGTAAATCAGTGTTCCAATTAGGACATTGCTATCCATTTCTTAAAAGCTTAAAAAAATCTCAGTGTGTGTTCTATGTTCTAAAAATGTCATTTACCAGACCAATCATTCTGTTCTTCATTTCTAGCAGTTAGTCACTTTTGCGTCACTAGGACAAAATACCCAACAATCACAATTTAGAGAAAGAAAGGCTTATTTAGGCTCACCGTTTCAGTCCTTGGTCGGCTGGCTGCAAGTAAGAAACGGGATGTAGAGGGGCATGGCAGTGGGAAAGGTACGCCATCCACAGCAGCCAGGAAGCAGAGGGTGAGAATGTTCTACTCCACGTCTCATCTTCAGTGATCCACGTCCAGTCAGGCCTCATCTGAGCTCACTCAGCCACTAAACTCATCAAAGGAGGAATCCACTTATGAGTGTAGCAGTGCTATGATCCAATCGCCTTCCACATACGTGAGAATTCTGGGGGACCTTTTAGATCTAAACACTAAAAACCACCCTGCACATAATTAACCCTTAGTTAATCACGATATACTTTGCATATTTCACATTTTTGCTCATTTCTTTTCTAATGCTTGATTTATATGCCCATTTTAAATGCCCTTCTTTCTTTGAGGACTTCCATGACGGTGAATCCCAGGGAAGAGTGAGTCTCTCTTTCTGTCACTTTCTATAGCTCTCCGTGGTGGGAGATGGCAGTAATGTGCACAGAACATGGCGTCTGGATTGGTGATAACAGTTTTCGGACAATACTGATGCTCAGGTCCATACTGTGTGAAGCCGATATTGTTTCCACCATCACACAGTTCAAGGCATTGAATTTCTGAACAACAATGAGCGTTCAGAAGGTGAATCAGATATATTAAGAGAGGTAGCTATGCGTCACCGTCAGCTTTCATTCATTATGTAGTTCTACCCTACCATACTTTACTCTGGCTATATTGGGGTTTAGATCATGTGCTCATGGGCAAGGCTTTTGAAAGGTGACTGGATTATGGGGGCAGTAGAGCTGACTTGGTGTTAGGAGGTGGGGTCTGGGCAGAAGAAGCAGGTTATTGTGGGCATAGCCCAGAAGGGTCTATTTCCTTTCCCAGTTCTTTCCTCCTTTCTCTGTTTGCTGTTGGCCTTGAGATGAGCAGCTATATCTCCACCATGGCCATGTACCATGTCGTGTTGCCTTTGGAGCCTGCTGACTATGGACTGAAACATGAGCCAAAACCCCCCTGTATTTTAAATTGAAAGTGTTGGGTACTGTCTCTAAGGAACAAAGAAAGTAATGAAGACAGACTATTTTTCAGTAGCCTACTTCATGCTTGTGAGTACAAAGAGACAGATCCACATATTTACATCTGATACATTACAAGTTCTTAACTCCAGTACCCAGCTTGGATTCAACTTAGGACCACTTAGCCGGCTCAGTCAGAAACCCCTTCATCAGGGTCATGGCTAGGCTAAAGCTAGCAGTGCCAAGTTCCACCGCACCTCATCTCCTGCTGAGCCTCCAGCCTGCAACCCTCAGTGTTGCCTATTACCTGCTGGGGTGGGGCTGGCAGGAGACAGGCCTCGGCCTGGGACTGCATCTGCCCAAACCAGGGTGGGGTGCTGGAGCTAGGTGTTTTTCATTCCTTAAAACCTCCCTTCTATGCAATTGTAAATGTTTTTAAACAACTCTTATCTGGGCAGAAGACAGGGCACCCTGGTCTGCTTAGGTCCCACTTTGAATGGCCACCAGAAAGACAGTCACCCTTTCTCTGGCCACTTTACACCCTCCCCACACAGCCTCAGTCCCCACACTCGGTCCCTCCTGTTCTGCCTTGGGCAGGTACACTTCTCTGTGGTGCATTTTCTTGATTCAATAGGTGGGCTGAACAGTCACATAACTTTCTCATAAGACCAAATTAAAAACAACAACAGCAGAAACAACATTCTTGTGTTTCATTGCTTGTGAATCTTCTAAAGTGTGAGACACAGGAACAGAACCCTCGTGACCAGACCGAGAGGCCCCACTACACCCCGATGGATGGACCTGGGACTGTGTTTTATTCATCTTTTCACACTCGCTTAAAACATTAGGGACTGAATGATTATTAAATAAATTTTAATGAGGTGAATTTTTTAATTTTAATCATCATTGATGGATATGTTGTATTATCCTCAGGGACACATCTGAAGCAAATGTATAATTTCAGAGATATGTTATAGTCAATTAAATATTCACATGCTGCTGTCTCTGATTTATATACCTTGTAAGTTAATGGGATCTTTCTTCTTTTTACTACTTTTTTATATTTTTAGTGTTATGAGGGATGGCTGACATTGTTCAATTCACTATGCCACGTATCTAAAGCTGTTCTGTTACTTGTGCAATCCACAGATATATAGGATGGATAATGTTTAAAATATTCTCTGTGTCTTCCTCCTCCCCTCCCTCTCTCACCTTTCCCCTTCTTGCCTCCTCCATCCTCTTTCTCTTTCTCCTTCTCCTTCCCCTTGTCCCCTCTTCCTCCTCCTCCTCCTTTTCCTTGTACTTCTCCTTCTCCTCCTCCTGTTTTTCCTCCTCCTCCTCCTCCTCCTCCTCCTCCTCCTCCTCCTC
>PVJO010033148.1:0-12393 GCA_004026905.1 Hystrix cristata
CACTTGCATAGTCTGCACAATCTCCTACGCGGATGTAATTCCATCTACAGCTGTAATTCCCCCTGCCATGTAACATAACATTCACAGGCTGGGGGACTAGGATGTAGATATCCTTGGGGAGCCACTATTCTGTCTACCAAATTAAAAATTAAATAGTAAACAGCTGTCAAGAGTTAGCACCCATTAGGGAGAAATGTACCTCCACAACTTTAGATGTTTCCTTCCTAGAAGGAGCTCAGTTACTATAACTGCTGGTCTGCTCAGAGGAGATAAGAGAGATTTATCTGACTGGTAAATTTAGGGAGAATAAACTGGGCATTCTTGTCCCCTGCTGGGAGCAAGCCTAAATGGAGGTTTGGGGATGGGGCTTGCCTTGGAATTCCCTCCACAGCAGGGCAAGGAGAAAGCATGCGATGCTGCAGCTTAGCGTTAGCAATCCCACTGTGCCAACGGACTAAAGCCAAATCCTTCAATTTCACCTTTTAGTAATAGAGATGATATTTGGGCCTTCATCTCCCAATTCTTTTGTTTTATTCCTCTAACTGTTCATAATCTGTGTGGAGAGAAGGGTACATTTATGGAAACTCAACACAGACCTAAGGAGGGAACACATAATTCACATGATCCTAAGTACTTTTTCAGGACAGCTGCTTTCTCCATAAGTGATTGTTGTTTGGGATTTGCTTGTTTGCTTGTTTGTTTGTTTGTTTGTAAGAACAAAGCTTATGAGGGAAAGTGTATGATGCTGAGATGCAGAGTCCAGGGGTTGAGTTGGGACCACCTAAGTCCAAATGCTCCATCACGTCTATGCTGTGCGATGCATGGCAAGGTACCTAACTCTTTGTGCCTCCAGTTCCTACCGATGAAGTGGGAACTCTAATTCCTACCTCTGAGCTCTGCTATGAAAAGTGGGATAACAGAAGTAAAACACTTAAAACAATGCCTAGAGCACTGTAAGCACAGAATCCGTGGTATGTATTACTATGTCTTATGCAGATATGCATCCCCAGGTTTATTTAGTACAGGAATACTGAAAAAAAATTTCATGAGACATTGTTCTCTGGAGTGGGAACTATGTCTTATTCAGCTTTATATTCTCCAGAACAGCACAGCTCCTAGCACAGAGAAGTGTAATACATGCTTGTTGGGTTAGTAAAGAGAAGAAGAAATAAAGAAACAGGCAAGAGAATTGTGCTGTAAACTAACACAATTCCCTTTACTAAACTTGTAAGATATTACTAGGGCTTAACTTATGTTTCACCAGAAAATCAGAAAACGATGCTTTTAAAATTAATAGCAAATGTGTTTTGTACAATTTTACACTGAAAAATTATATTCCAAAAGTAATCCCGATGCTGACTCAACCGTGAATCTTTGCTGTCCTCTAGTGGGAGGAAATAGGTGAGTCACGAAAAGATGATGGCTCCAGTTAGCTAACTTACCTTCTTAAAAAATCAAAACAAGTTCTCACTCAAATGTTTTCCCAAGTACCCTATCTTACACATTTACAAAAAATTTTTTAAATTTGCATTAGTGTCTCAAGTAACAATTTCTTGCATTCATAAGCTAGTCCTTTTGGGAAACCAGGGACAATGTTTTACTTTTAAATTTGCAAATTGCAACATATTGTAAAATAAATATGTGAAAACTGAAAAAAGTGCTGCAGGTAAAGAACGTCATTTAGAAGTATGACACATCCCAAGAATACTCCCATTCCTTGATTACTGAATTATCTGTAATTAATCCCTGTGGTTTCTAACCTCAATTTTCAGTCCAATTGTAGATCGCTGAAATTCTGCAGAGGGGTCACAGAAAGCCCTCAGTTGAACCCCAAGAATGTGCAAAACTTAAAGGTGAAGTTGTTGGAATGCACCAAATGAAAAGACATATATGTAAAGAGGAAGGTACATGGATACATGCCACTAAATAAAATGGAGAGCGAACTGTGAGAATCTGACTCCATGGTACGAACTCAGATACACAGCAGTGAAGGAAAGATTTGCACTAGCAGGGCTAAGATAGGCGGTAAATCAGTGAGTTCTTGATGGGTAGATAAATCAACAAAAAATAAGCAAAAAAGAGATTACTTTGGAGAGAGGGGAAAGGGTGAAGTACTATGCACAGATCAAATTTGGGAAAAGACGACCAATCAGGAATGGTGCTGGTGACGTACGTGTTCAGTAAAGAAACTAGGAACAAAGACTAGTTAGAAATCAGAAAGGGCCTTGACCCTCATCAAGAAACCTGGAATTTCAAGAGCTTGGAAAAGTTATGAAAATTTTCACAAGATGCTTCAATGTTTTTAGCGAGAAATATTTGGCTGTAATTCAGAAGGTAAATTGAAAAAGAGAAAGCCTACGGTCAGTTGAACATCACTAACAGGGACTAGACAGAAGGATCTGAACTACAGCCATAAAAATGGCAATAGGGAAAAAGATGCACATACAAGACATCTCAAAATAGCCCAAACCACTTGGCAGCAGACAACAACGCTGTGTTGAAGAAGAGAATGAAAAGGTCTTTGAAACGTTGAGTCTAGAGGGCAGAAAGATGTCGAAGCCAGTGAGACAGAAATAATGGCGATAGAGACAGTTTGACATGAATCCCCATGTGTTGCCTATTTGCCACATGTACTTGAAAGGCAAAGTTATTACAGTATCTGTTGTCTAGAAATGTTATAGTTTAGTATCATTTAAACAAAAGAAGAGGAGTAAGATAAAAATGAACTTCACACTCCAACTTATTTACATTTATGACAAAAATGTGAAAGTCACATAATACCTCTGTGTCTTATGGTCTTCATTGGTAAAACAAAATGGCTGGACCATGATAAGTTTCTAAGACCCATTTTATTTATTTTTTATTTTGTTTTAAATTGATAATAACTGTACAAATGTCTGGGGCACAATGTGACATTTCCATACACACACATACACACACACACACACACACATTATGTAACGATCTAATCAGGGTAATTAGCATATCTATCACCTCAAATATTTATCATTTCTTTGTGGTAGGATAATCAAAATCCCCTTTTCAAGCTAATTCTAAATATACAATACATGAGTGTTTACTATATACAATACACTATTGCTTACACATCCTACTGTGCAAAGCAATACCAGAACTTATCCTGCCTGTATACAAGGGGCAATCAAACTATATGGTGAATGTTTAAATTTTGAAAAATATATTAAGTAAACAACTCGTTGCCATTAATTCCCCCCATATACTCTCCCTCACTACAAACACACTTTGTATCTCATTTTTCTTGCCACATTCTGAAGGAGTTTCTGGGTGTTCTCTTTCATGGGTGTCTTTACAAGGTATGATCAAAAATTTAGGAAGTGCTCCTGCCAATGCCATCAGCAAGGCAGGATCACAGAACCATTACAGTGTGTCTTCACGAACCTTATTCACCAGATCTGGCACCATGTGACTTCTGGCTCTTCCTCAAAGTCAAAATGACCATGAAAGGTAAACATTTTGAATCAGTCCAGGACATGGAGCAGCCCAGAGAGTGCATCTAAAGATACTCACAAAAGAATACTTCCAGAACTGCTTCAGAAAGTGGCGAGAATGATGGTATAATTGTGTTGGAAGTGGCGGGGAATATTTTGAGGTGAATTAATGGCAATGTGTTATTTACTGTAACACGTTTTTGAAAAGAATTTAAACATTCACCATATTTTTCAGTCATACCACAAAACCATAATTTTGTACCTATTAACCACTTTCTCTCCCCCTACCCTGTTTGTCTTCTGGTAACCATTATTGCACTCTGAATTTGTATGAAATCAAAGTCTTTAGAATCTACATGTGTGTGAGATCATGCTGTGTCAGTCTTCCTGTGCTTGGGTTATTTAACTTAATATCCTACAGGTCCATCCAAGTCACAGATGATAAGATTTCATTCTTTTTTGAATAAGTCGTATTCTACTGTGTGTATATACCTGTTATGGTTTGTATCTAAGGTCCCACAAGAGCCCCAAGTGTTTGTAGACCCGGCCTTTGGAAGAGGACTGAATCGTGAGGATGCCATACCTAACTTGCTGTTAGGAGGAGGGGTCTTGTTGGAAGAGGTGAGTCACTGTGGTTGTGACCTGGAAGGGTGCCTCTCCCTTCCTGGTTTCCTTCTTCTCTCTCTATTTCCTGGTTGCCCTGGCCTAAACGACTTCTCCTCTTCCAGGCCCTTCTACAGTTCCTTCCTGCCTTGGAGCAAGCCCGTCAAGCAATGACCAAGACTTCTAAAAATCTAAGTCGCGATAAACCTCTTCTCCTTTCAGTGTGGGTGTTGGGTATTTGTCCGAGCGGTGAGGAAAATGACTAAGGCAATATCATATTTTCTTTGTCCATTCATCCATCGTTGGTCACTTAGGTTGTTTCAACTTCTTGGCGATTTTGAATACTGCTGCAATAAACATCATTGTGCAGACATCTCTTCAATGTACTGAGTTACTCATCTCATACATAAAAGAGTTAAACAGACTTTTTAGAGAAAAATGTTATTTTAATGTGATGCTTACGTACATAATGTAAAATTTAAAATTAAGAAGACGTATACAATAAAATGTCTTTGTCCCACCCCTGACACTCACACAGCTCCTTTCATGAGAGGAAATCAAACTAACCAAAGTTTTACAGTCCTTCAAGAGATATTTTACTCATAGACGAGAATATATGTTTTCATGTCAGTTTTCTGTCTCTGCTCTGTTTGTGATGTTCACACTGTACTGTGCCTAGGTCTGTCATCTACTAATACATCTTGGAGATCATTCCACATAAGCACATGTACAGTTTGTTCTTTACAGTTTTTTCTTTTACGAATTAGGTTGCAATAAGCATTTTTGCACATACCTTATTTCTCATATTTGTAAGTATATCTAGGCTCCAACGTGTTTAATCCTGTTTCATTGGACAGTACCTAATGACGCCATGCTTTCAACAATGATTAAATAAATCAGCATATTTCTACTTCATCTCTACCTACCTCCCTATTCGAAGACTAATTTGGACAAATTAAAAAGATTTTTCTTAGTATTTGTCTTTAAATTTTAAAATATATTTCTATTATCTATATTTATTTCCTTTAGAAGCTTTAAATAGCTTTCAACTTCCAGTTATAAAAGGGCCTAACAAAACCTCCCATTTTTCCTCTTCCATCCTATCGTTTGTTTGTTCTATTGCAGAGTTTATAAAATAGATTCCATGTTCACTGTAACTCCCATGTTATTTCTATCTTAATATCACATTTAAACACACTAGTACCTTATTACCACTCCTTTTGTCATAATTTCTCCATTTATCTCTCTTTTTTTTTTTTTTTTTGTGGTGCCAGGGATCGAACTCAGGCCCTTGTGCTTACAAGGCAAACACTCTAATCACTGAGCTAAATCCCCAGCCCCTCTCCATTTATCTCTCTGTTGATATTTTCACATGATATAAAGACATGTAAATTACATTTCTTATTTTTTTAATGTTCAAAAATGCCTGTTATCAAAACTAAATCAAGAAGAGATAAATATTCTAAATAACCCAATATCAGCCATTGAAATTGAAGAGGTCATTAAAAACCTACCAACAAAGAGAGCCCAGGTCCTGATGCTTTCACAGCTGAATTCTACAAGAAATTCAGAGAGGATCTAATAGCACTACTCCTCAAACTCTTTAATGAAATTGAAAAGGAAGCAGTACTTCCAAAATCATTCCTGGAAGCAAGTATTACCCTGATTCTAAAACCAGAAAAAGATCCCACCAAAAAAGAGAACTACAGACCAATTTCCCTAATGAACATAGATGTGAAAATTTTCAATAAGATACTAGCAAAGAGAATGCAATGTATTATCAAGAAAATTATACACTATGACCAAGTAGAATTCATCCCAGGAATGCAGGGATGGTTCAACATACGCAAATCAATACATGTAATACACTATATCAACAGAATCAAAGACAAAAATCACATGATCATCTCAGTAGATGCAGAAAAAGCATTTGATAAAATCCAACACCCATTTATGATAAAAAAAAAACCTACAGAAATTAGGAATAGATGCTCTATATCTAAATCTGATAAAAGCCATCTGTGACAAACAACGGCCAACATCACACTAAATGGTCAGAAACTTGAAGCTTTCACACTAAAATCTGGAACAAGACAAGGCTGTCCACTATCACCCCTATTATTCAATATAGTTCCAGAAACATTACCCAGAGAAATCAGGCAAGAGAAAGAAATAAAAGGGATAAAGATAGGAAAGGAAGAAGTTAAACTATCATTATTTGCAGATGAGATGATACTCTACATAGAAGACCCCAAGAATTCCACCAAAAAACTTCTAGATTTAATAACTAAATTCAGTTGCATAGCTGGATACAAAGTCAACACCCAAAAGTTGATAGCATTCCTACATACCAATAACAAACTCACTGAGAAAGAAATAACAGAAGATATTTCTTTCATAATTGAATCCAAAAAAATGAAATACTTAGGAATCTAACTAACCAAACAAGTAAAAGATCTTTTCATTGAAAACTACAGTACTCTAAAAAAGGAAATTGAAAGAGATTTCAGACAATGGAAAGATATCCCATGTTTGTGGGTAGGAAGAACCAACATAGTGAAAATGGTCATACTTCCTAAATTACTATACAGATTTAATGCAATTCCAATCAAAATACCAATAATATACTTCACAGAATTAGAAAAGGCAATCATGAAATTTATCTGGAACCAGAAGAGACCAAGAACAGCAAAAACAATTCTGGGCAACAGGAATAAGGCAGGGGCCATCACAGTCCCCAACTTGAAATTATATCATAAAGCTTCTATGATAAAAAAAAAACAAAACAGCATGGTATTGGCACGAAGACAGACCTGCAGACCAATGGAACAGGCTAGAAGATACAGAAACAATTCCAAACACACTCAAATACCTCATCTTTGAAAAAGGAGCCAAACACCCTCACTGGAAGAAAGATAGCCTCTTTAATAAATGGTGCTGGAAAAATTGGCTTACCACATGCTGAAAAATAAAGCTAGATGTATGTCTCTCACCATGTACTAAACTAAAATCAAAGTGGATCAAAGATCTAAACATCAAAACAGAAACACTAAATCTCCTGCAGAATAAAATAGGAAGAACCCTTGAAGACATAGGGGTTGGAAAAAAATTTATGAACAGAACCCAGACTGCACAGGAAACAATAGATAGAATCAGTGCTCAGGAGTACATCCTATTAAAAGGCTTTTGCATAGCAAAAGAAATTACTAATAGAGTGGGGCAAAAAAATCACAGACTGGGAGAAAATTTTTGCCAGCTGTCCCTCAGACAAAGGTCTAACATCTAGAATATATAAAGAACTCAAATTTAAAGATTCTATCCAAAATTGGGCATCTGAAATGAATAAACATTTCTCAAAGGAAGAAATAAAAATAGCAAATAAATATATGAAAAAATGTTCAACATCATTGGTCATTCAAGAGATGCAGATCAAAACAACACTAAGATACCATCTCACTCCAGAAAGAATAGCTATTATCAAGAAATCAACCAATAACAAGTGCTGGCGGGGCTGAGGGGAAAAAGGAACCCTCCTCCACTGTTGGTGGACTGGTCCAACCATTGTGGAAATCAGTGTGGAGATTCCTCAGAAAACTACAACTAGAGGTTCCATTTGACCCAACTATTCCTCTGCTTGGTATCTTCCCAGAAGAATTAAAATCATCATACCACAGTGATATATGCACAACCATGTTCATAGCAGCACAATTTGTAATAGCTAAGTCTTGGAAACAACCTAAATGCCCAACAACTGATGAATGGGTAAAGATGTGTTTTTTTCCACACAATGGAGTACTACACCACCATAAAGAAAGATAAACTAGAGTCATTTGTAAGTAAATGTTCCTTGAGAACATACTCTTAAGTGAAATAAATCAGACACTTATCAGTACACATTGAATTGTTTCTCTGATATGAGAAACCATAAGTGTAAATAAGGACAAAGGGGTAGAATAGATATTATGTAAAAAAAAAAAGAGATAGTATTCAAAAGAGAGGAGAACTAGATAGGGAAAGGGGGGATAAAGAAGGAAGGTTAAAAGAAAAGTAAGATGAAAGGAAAAAAATGGGAAAATGTAAATAAACTTGTTGCAAATAGAGAGGGGTGGGCGAATGGAAGGGAGGGGAGGGGAAGAGGGGAGAAAACCAAGATACATCATGTACAGGTACAAAATAACCATGTTGATTATGATCATTATGTATACGATGTACCAATATATGTTCTTGGTAAAAATAAAAATTAAAAAACAAAAAAGATGCCTGTTATCTTCAAACTAGAAGGGTCATTTGAATGGGAATACATTTCCTGAGTCTATACTTTCTTTTCTTAGGATATTTTAAACATTGTTCCACTGTTTTCCAGTACTAATTGTTCCTATGAACAAGTCTGAACCAGTTTGACTTTTTCTCTTATATATAACTTCATCTTTTTGCCTACTTGTATAAAAGAGTCCTAATCTTGGAGGTGAAGTAATTTTACTAGAATATATCACTGTTTACCATCTATGTCAAGTTTTCCCCAAGATACAAAGTGTCTTTTTCATATGTATAAATTCAAGGCTATTTTCATTTCTAGAAAAAGCCTTAAATTGTATATTAAAATATAGCATTGGGTCCATTTATTCTATACTCATTGATGTATATTGAATCTTCTTATACTTCTCATAAATTATTTTTATCTCTGATCTTCTAAATTCTTTGTGGATTCTGTTTCTTTCTTTTTTTTTTTTCCTTTAAAAATTCCATTTTCCCTGACTCCAGCATGATTTTAGTCTTGGGTAGTCTTCTTCGGGTTGCCACAATGACACCTTCATTTCTACAATAGTTTTCCTGTTTCTCTTCCATTTCTTCCCCGAGCTCATCTTTCGATTCCTTTTGCAGTTGCAGAGTATCTTTTCTAAATCTCAGAAGTCTTTATTTTTTGTTCCCATTTATAGGGGGAAGTGTATGACTGAGGTTTGTTGCTTTGTCTTTTATTTCATGGCAAGATATATTGTCAAAATTTTTATGGACTCACAATAGCTTTTTTTCTAATGAGCGATTTTCCCTTTATTATTTAGCTGTTTACTGTACTTTTCCTTCATTTTTCTTGTGTTCTATTTTTACAAATCCTATGCTGATTCTTTTTTGATTACTGTTCATATCTGAATGTAATGAGTTCTTCCTACTATCATTATTGTTCAGAAGCTCATAAGAGAAAGAAACCAAGATCCTATTCTCAATTAGCAGAGATTCTTCCTGATTTGTAGTGATGTTTCTCTTGACACAGGATTATATTTATAAATTTTCTTTCCTTGTATTTCTCTCCAGCCAACAAAGATCAATTGCTATAGGGCTGCACTCAATGCAGAATCTCTCTCTTTCACCCTGTTATACCAACAAGAAAAAAGAAAATTCGCATATGATTTATTACTGTGGTTCTTCACTCATTCCTATCAATCCTGCTTCTCACTGGTATTAACTAGGTCTGGAAATGTCCCCAGTGTCACATTCAGAAATGCTAGATGTTTTCCCTCAGGGAAACTTTTCTCTGCCATTTTTCCCTGAAATATACAGATGGAGGCAGCATTTCTCTGTATCTGCCCATGTTCCTTCTCTTTAGCTGTAACCGCCCTCTGTAATGTGCCCTCATACATTGTTGCTCGGGATTAAAGATTTCACCTAGTATTTCTCAAAGAAATTCTGTTCCCATTTTCTTACCTGGGATTGATTTCTAGAATAGGATGATAGTGCAGTTTTTTACTTGGCCATTTTAAAAATGGAAATTGCTATAGCAAAAGTTTCTTAGCCTCCCTACTTCCACTTTTCTTCTCCCTCGATCTTTTCTCCCAATTATAATCAGAATGACTAAAATGTAAATAGTCTCCAAGGAATCCTTCGATGCCTCTGCTTACTCATGGGGTAAAGGCCAGACGCCTCTATGATGTGACCTTGTCCTCCTACTCTTCCTCATCTCCTGTCACTCAACCCCTTTCTACCAATATTACAGCAGACTGAATTCCTGCTAGCTATTCAGACCCCTGATCTGTTGTGCCTCCAAGCGTTTGATAACGTGCATTTCTCTCCTCAAATATTCTCCTGACACCAAATGCCCCTATTCACTTCTTAACTATTAATAACCCTTCAGCTCTCAGTGTAATAATAATGAGCCACCATTTTATTGTTTACTAAAGTACTGTGCTAAGTTATTTGTATCTATTAACTCATTTATTTTTACAGCAAATCAATGAGGCGAATACTGTTATTACCAACATGTTAAATATGGAGAAACTGAATCTTAAGTTAAGAAACTTGCCAGGGTGATAGAGCGAGTAGATGGAGAAGCTACAGCTAGACTATAACAATTCAAAAGCCCTATAATGACAAACTCACTGTATGTTATGTTACCTTTATATCACTTTGTCATGCCTCACTCTTCCACTTTGGAGATATAGACATATTTGAGACGTGAACAGGGTTGGTCAGTGTCTATATATATGCACCGTATATGTCATGTATATGCACCAAGTAGCTGTTCCTCTCCCATCATAGCTCTTAGTACAATATGATTGCTTATTTTCTTATCAAAGACTCCTTCTAGAGTATAAAATTATTGAGGCTAAGGACTAAGTCTATCCCATTTTCCATTGTATTCACAGTATCTGACATAGCAAGTGCTCCATAAATACTTTTTTAATTTAAATGAAATTTAACTGACCTATACATCAGAAAGAGTCTCCTGAGCATAGAGATAATTAGTTAAAATGGCACCTTTCGTAGTCTAAGCCCCCTCCCCGCACATCATTTAAGGTGCTCTTTTAGATATAGAGGAATTAACTAAATCAGCCCCATGAGGGACATTATAATCTACTACTAATGGAGATTAGCAGTTGTCTTCTCTTTCTTTCCTGCTCTTCTGAAGTCTTACATATTTACATTAGTTTTATTTTTTATTTTTTTATTTTACCAAGAACATGTCTTGGTACATTGTATACATAATGATCACATTCATCATGGTTATTTTGTACCTGTACATGATGTATCTTGGCTTTCCCCCCTCTTCCCCTTCCCTCCCTTCCCCCACTCCTCCCTATTTGCAACAGGTTTATTTACACTTTTGCATTTTTCCCTTTCTCCTTTCTTTTCTCTTTTTGTTAAACTTTTAACCGATATAAAAATTGTACATATTTATGAGGTGCCATGTGATGTTTCAATAGTACATTATACATTGTGGTAAATAAGGTTAGCTCAGACTAAACACATCTACCTCCTCATTTATCATTTCTTCATGGTGAAAGTGTTCAAAGTCTTCATCTTCAGATTTTTGAAATATTATAGTATATTATCACTATCTCTTGTCACACTACCGTGTAATATAGAACTTTTTGCTCCTAACTATAAATTAGTACTCATTGAGCAACTTTTCCCCATTCTTCCCACCCTGCCCCATTCTCAAAAGCTTCTAGTAACCAACATACTACTGTCAGCTTCTATAAAAGCAACTTTCTTATATTCCAAGTATGAGTGAAATTATGAGCACTTGTTTTTCTGTGCCTGGTTTGTTACATTTCATATAATGATCTCCAGTTCCATTCATGTCGTTGCAGGACAGGATTTCATTCTTTTTATGGCTGAATAATATCTCATTATATATATATATATACACCATGTTGTTTTTACCATTCATCAGCTCATGGACACTAAAATGGTTTACATTTCTTGGCTGTTGTAAGTAGGGCTGCAATAAATATGGGAGTGCAGATGTCTTTTCAGCATATAATTTAATTTTATTTGAGTATATATGCAGTAATGGGGTTGCTGGAGCATTTTGGAAATTCTTTCTTGTATTTCTGAGGAAGCTCCATATGGTTTTACATAATGGCTATGTTAATTTACACTCTCACCAACAGTGTGCAAGGGTTATCTTTTCTCTACCATCTCACCAGCACTCATGGTCTTTTGCCATTTTGTAACAGCCATTCTCACTAGAGTGAGATGATATCTTGCGGTTTTGATTTGCATTTCCCTGATGATCAGTAGTGCTGAACAGTTTTTTCACATACCTCTTGGCTATTTATATGTCTTCTTTTGAGAAACGTCTATTAAACTTTATTTCCCATTTTTAACTTACTTGCCTTTTGGCTATTTTGTTTGAGTTCTATATCCTGAACATTAACCCCTTATCAAATACATGGTTTGCAAACATTTTCCATTCTCTAAGTAGGCTCTTAACTCTGTTAATGGTTCCCTTTGCTTTTTAAATTTGATGTAATCATTTTTCTTATTTTTTTCTATTGCTTCTTCTGCTTTTGGGAACTTTTCCTCTGCTTCTGGGAACAAAAAC
>PVJO010033149.1:0-12394 GCA_004026905.1 Hystrix cristata
AAAACATCATAAGCCAAGACCTATGAATGATGCCACAGGATCAAGACAGTTTGATCTCTGTGCAGAGATGGCCAATAGACTCATGGAGCAGAACAAATCCACACATACACAGTCAGTTCATTTACAGCAAGCTAACCCTGCAGCACAGGGAAGAAAGTTCTTTTCTCATGAATAGTGCTGGTGAAACTGGCTATCTACATGGAGAAATGTGTGACTTAACAAGTTATGCATCATGCCATCTAAAACAATCAGTGCCAGTGGACTTGAATTGTGAGAGTAAACTAAAGTTTATTTTTAAATCCTGTAAAAAAGCATCTTTGTGACTTTGGAGCAGGTAAAGGCTTTTAAGAGTGTTCAAAGCCAAACTACACACGGGAAAAAGATACTTTCGGTATATATGTTTAAAAAAGGAACAAATAAGTGAGATCTAATAAAAATTGAAAAAAGTACATGAATGGGTACTTTACAAAATAATGTTTTGATCATTAATAAGCACACAATAAGGTGCTTTAATCACTAAGGAAATTAAAACCATATGATAGTCCTCTGCAACTCAACCAGAATGACTAAAATTTAAAAAACTGTTGGTTGGTGATAATGTTGAGAAATTCAAACTCTTGACTATTGTGGGTGGGAAGGTTAAATAGCATGGGCATCATAGAAAACAGTATCATGGTCATTCAAAAACTTTAAAAAATTACTGTATGATCTAGCATACCCTTGGATATATACACAAAATAATTGAAAGCAGAAATGTAAACAGATATATTTGCACTTCAATAATCATAGCAATATTATTCACAATAGCCAAAAGGTGAAACAACTCAAATGTCCATCAATGAATGAATAAACAAAATATATAATAACCATAACATGGAATAGTATACAATCTTAAAAAATGAAATTTGGATACATGGTTGAAACTTGCATACATTAAGTGAAATGAATCAGACATAAAAGAACAGACTTTGTAATTCCACCTACATGAAGTACTTAGAATAAATATATGGAAAACAGAATGTAGAATAGTAGTTACCATATGCTGAGAGTTACCAATATGGGAACTTATTGCTTAATAGGTACAGCATTGGCTACATATTAGCAGGGCCTGTGTAAAATTAAAATTTGGGTATCATGGATTCACTGCTGAATTATACAAGAACTTCAGAAAAGATCTAATGCCAAACTCATTCATGGAAGCTAGCATTGCCTTGATTCCAAAACCCAGAGGAAGGCCCAACTAAAAAAGAACATTACAAACTGATTTCTTTAATGAACATAGATGCTAGTCTCCTGCTGGGTATTTTCCCAAAAGAGTTAAAGACATAATATTACAGTGATACATGCATGCCCATGTTTATAGCTCTACAACTAATAATAACTAAATCTTGGAAACAGACTGTTTGCCCATCAACAGATGAATGGGCAAAGAAAATGTGATCAGCTGTAAAGAAGGATAAACTTGAGTCATCTGTAGGAAAATGGATACACATTGAGACCAGGTGCTAAGTGAAATAAATCAGACACAAATGTTAAACATTGCATAGTTTCTTTTACATGAGAAACCCTAAGTATAAATAATTTAAAGAGAAAAATAAAAATTAGATCGTAGGAAACAGGTAATCCTTGTGCACATGGGAGAAAGAGATATAGAGATGTGGGAGAAGAAATGAAGAGAGGTGAAGGGGAAGTAAAAAGTATTAAGATGTGATATGTACATGCACCAACTCCCCACAATGAATTTAATCTTTATGAATCACAAGCATGTACTAATAAAAAGTCCTAGTTGCTTATAGAGGAGACCTTGATTAATAAATATGCTTGCACAGGCTGTACACCCTTCTGTTTCACTTTCACCAGTTCCTCACTGCAGATCCATCCAAACATCTGCCCAGTAAACTATCTGTTCTGCTAATGGAGTGCAATTCAGGCAAACAGAAACCCAGCTTTCTTCCTAGTGCCTCAAGGTCACCTAGAACTGCAGAGTCTTCCACTGCATTTCCTACGTTAAAATGACTAATGAGCGAAGAATATGCTGGAGCACATAGGAGATTTTTGTGGGATGAGGGTAGATATGTGCCATTGACCACTGTAGCTTATATTTCAATATCCAGAACTCAGCCATATGATTCTACTAACCACAGAGGAAGCTGGAAAAAGTATCCAGGCATAAGGGAAGAGTTTTGGTAAAAAGAATTTCTTCTGCCACAAACTAATATGATTTTTACATTTCTACCTTCTTTTGGGAGCTTTAAACTATTGTTTTCAAATTATTTGTGCCATAATCTATGCTTATTTAAGAAAGATAAATTCACACTATTACAACAAATTAAATGGATATAAAAAGCTCCAATGAGAAATCTCTGCTCAAAATTATTTCTTTTTTTATGATTTAATATTATTTCTAAAATGGAGAGGGGAATCTACCCATTGGTCCTTCCTCAGATAAGGGAATGAAATCATGATTGGATGCTATCACTGCTAATTAGTGAACAGATTATAAGAAAAAAATGGTCAGAACATTTTCTTTGGAATAGAGTACATCAGCCAGCAAAATTTTCTGGATTAACCCCCAGAAAATGGGTGAGCAATAAAATATATAGGAGAAAAGAAGAAAACTCAAAAACAAGAAAGTGAAGACAAAGTGCTAAATTTTCAAAGGTATTGTTTTGAGTAGAAAATAGAGGGGAAATAATATTACTTCTGCCCCCTTAATTGGTCTCTTGGCTTCTTGAGATCATGAATTTTGTTCCTTACCATGTCTCTCAAAATTGGATCCAGCCTAGAGAAAAGTGTTACTCCTGAATCTATCAAGACTCAATATCGGGGTCTGTCCTAGAGAAATGCAATGGCATGGACCACTAAAAGGTAGAAGCAGAAGAGCCCAAGAAAAGCAGTAGTTCACTTTGATCTCCTTTGGAAGGTTTGGTTGCATATTTAAGATGGCAGCTTTATCACTATTGTCTGTCTCCGATTGCATCCCCTTTCATACTGGATTTGGGGGGTATAACCATAAATACGTATCTCCATAAGATATAACAAAAATTATTATTGAGTACCTGCTATATGCTATGTATTTAAATTACCTTATTTAGTCCTTAAGCAAACCATAAAAAAAATTTCGTTAAACCATTTTAGAGAAGAGGAATCTGAGGATCAGTGTAATTCAAATTCAGTGTATTAAGTAACGACTTTGAAATGCATGCCTTCAGAACCTACTATCAACTACTGCTCCTTTTTGAACTTGTTTGTCATACTTATGGGCACTCCCTCCAAGTCATTGATCATATCTGCTACTGGTTTACCTTCCTCTCAATAATTATTTCCAGTATCATTTTTCATGACTTTGATATCTTCAGCTTCAAACACTTTTTCTTCATTCCAGTTCAGTAGGGGAAGATCTTGGAAAACACGGGCATTTTCTGCAGTACCAAATAGGGTGGTCAGAAGTCCTCACACTGAGTAGATGGAACTAGAGGAACAGGGGAAAACAGACATCGGTTCTTCCTACATTGGGTAAAAGTTGCTCGGGAGGAGGAAACAGTATAAATGCTCTCAGATTTGTTTCAGAAAGTTTTTTAAGAATAGAGATTGTATTTTATACTTGGTGGTTATTAATTGTACTCAATAATATCTTGCCTGCTGGAGTAACTGATTTAGTATGATGAGTGATGGAACAGGGCAATAAAATCTCGTTGAATAGAGGCAGTAGAGCACATTGTCGGAGGGTTATAGCTGGAAATCAATCTTGTAAGACCTACCAATCAAATAATAGGATTTAGGACTCCAAATACATAAAAACACAAATTAAATAAGGGAGTGATATAGCATACAACTAGAAGACTGCATTTTGAGAAATGCAGTTTCAAAGGCACAATATCAGTTTTATATGGGTCTGAGATTCCGAGTATTTTCCTGAGGGTTTCAAGAATTCTTCTCATCTTAATTAGGTTTCAAACATTCGGTACTTAAAAACAGCATATTATCTGCATGTGTTCTCCCCTACAGGCCATTTTTTTGTAGTACTTTTTAAATGCTCTTCTAATTTCTTTGTTTGCAACTCATTTAGCATCTTGAGGAATGGAGGTAAGAAAATAAGGATCAAATCTTATTTCTTAGTTTATTCAATAAAACTGTATCTGCCAAGTGAAAGAAACCTCCAGCTGGATATATTCTAGTGCCAACAACAGAGGTCGACAGGTTGTGCTGTATCTATTTAGTAAATTTCTTTGGAAACAATTTATTCAATTATGCAACACGAATGAGCAAAATGAGTCGAGAAAGTGCCTTCCCTGAAATACCCAGATTTGACGTCCAGAATACTGGAGATATAAGTCTTAATTCTGAGGAATAGTTTCTCAAACTACACACAAAATAAGAACAAAGAAAATACAATTTAATAAAACAGCATTGACTACAAGGTACCAGCGCGACGATGAATTCTGTCCCTACTGGGCTTTCATAGTCTTTTCGTCATTACGTCGTTTACGCAGCCGCGGCCGGTAGTGACGTCACGAGACGCGGAGTAGCGGGAAAACTTGTCTGGGCGGCCGGGCGCGGGCCGCGCTCTCCGGCCTTTCAAGCGTCGCACCCCGGGAACTTGAAGTGCCATGAGTCTCTGGGTGGATAAATACCGGCCCTGCTCCTTAGGACGACTGGACTATCACAAGGAGCAGGCGGCGCAGCTCCGCAACCTGGTGAGTGGGCCGCGGTTGAGACCGGGAAAGAGGGGAGCGGAGAGAGGAGGCCGGCTCGGGATTCCCGCCCTGAGGAGCAGTGGGCCGCGCGCCAGGCCTCTTTAGAAGCGGTAAATGTCGCGGAGAAAAGTACAAGTGGGAAAGTCGGGGTGAGAGAGTGACGGGCGGGGTTGTACTTTTAAACAAGCAACGCAAGAAAAAAAAAAATAAGCAACGCTTCGCGCTGACACCTGGGCCAAGAGTTCGAGTCGTAACGACAGATACCTATTCAAACAGCGAAGCAAAGCGGCGGCAGGGGGCGGGGGAGGGGAGCAGTAAGTGCAGAATTTCTATGGCAGGAGCGTGCACAGCTTGTTCTAGGAACCTCAAGACAGTCAGTGTAGCAAAATAGCAAGGAGCCAGCTCAGAGAGTAGTAGGAAGGGGACCGGGGCGAGTAAGGTGCAGGGTGCTGCGGATCCAGAAAGCCTTACAGAGTAGATTGGAAGCCACTGGAGGATCAGAGAAGTGACATCGTCTGTCTTTAACAGGCTTATTTAAATTTTCGTGTTGTCATTATCTACATTTGCAAAGAAAGTATTGGATTTACTAGCACCAAAGGTCATTTTTAATTTTCTGTTACGTTGTATTGGGGTGTCCCTGAGTTTATTCTTGTGTGAATGATTTTTCTTTTCCCTTCAACCCAATGCCTATTTTTGTGTTGTGGCTGATAAAAGTGCCTAGTAGCAATGTCTTGTAGAAATCCAACTGAATCCTGTAGGACATGGAGAGAGGAAAAAATGATTTTAAGGAAAACAGGTTATTACAGACCAAAGAGTAATACATACACTGATGGAAATGTTTTTTGCTCAGCACTCTGGTCTTCAAATACTAACCTTTTTCAGAATTACACATACTATTTAATTATTAAGTACTTTTCAAAACTGAAAAGTGGTAAAAAGGACTTTGTATATATGAACGTCTTTAGAAAGTTCATGTAAAATTGAAGTTTTAATTTCTTTAGTTCTTTGATATTGCATGTATACTAATTTAAAATAAATAGATCCTCTGGAATTTCATGGTCTACAAAATGTTTGATACTTAGGAAGTATCTTGGTTCTACCTACAACATTTAGTTCAGTTTGACTCGGGAAAAATGTCATGTTCTTTTTTCAGGTGCAATGTGGTGACTTTCCTCACCTGTTAGTGTATGGACCATCCGGTGCTGGAAAAAAGACAAGAATTATGTGTATTCTGCGTGAACTTTATGGTGTTGGGGTTGAAAAATTGAGAATTGAACATCAAACCATCACAGTAAGCATTTTACTTTAAGGCCCGTCAATTATATATGGCAGGGATTTTTCAATCCTGATGTTGTATGCACTCTCACTTCCTCCAGTTGATGACTTAAGTAACAATTTCACAGTGTTACTTAATCCTAGTGTACAGTGTTAAGAGCTACAGATATGTAGATCTAACTATTGTAATCAGTCCAAAGTTGTTTATATTGGGATATTTGAACATTAGCAACTTTTGGGTAATGTGTAAAATGTGAAAGTTGTTTCAGGTTACCTTAGTGAGATGAGTGTTTCAGCTGGAACTAGAAATCAGCTTTCTGAAGTTCATTGTTCTGAGAGCAGTAGTTGAGATTAGAAAAAGGAAAAATGGTTTTGAAAAAATCATAAACACAGAATCAAATGACTCCTAAAGATGGGACAAATAACTGGGAAAAAAAGCTTGAGACTCAGACATTGAGAGGCTTCCTGTGATCTTGTCCTGGCCAAGCTTCTGGTTTTACGTCTGCTCTTTCCTTATGGATGGCGTTTCAGGTCTAGCTGAAATGCCTCCTCTTTAAAGTGCCTCCCCACCCTATGAGAATTAATGTTTCTTCTGCAACCTGTAGTTTGTACTTTTTATAGCACTTCCTTTGTTTTCCCTTGATGATACTTGTTGATACATCTTTTATTTTGACAAAATTTTGTTTTAAAGTTATGTAGGAAATGTATTGTACTTGTTTTCACATCTTTCATAGCTCCTGATAGAATGTCTTTTACATATGATGTATTGGGAGAAAAAAGAATCCTGAGTGTGCATGGTACTGCTGTTAATAGAATCTTTGGGAGGGTAAGTGGGTTTTAGTCTAATCTTGATTAGCTTGTGTGAGAATAGAGAATTTGACCAGTGAATCAGTAACGAGCCTAAAACTATGACTGGAGGATCTATTTCAAATCAATGGAAAAGAATGAACCAGCAAAATGAACTAGCGTAACTAGTCATCTCCAGGGAGGAAAACAAACTTGAAACCCTATGACATACAATTTATAAAAATCAATTCTAGGTGAATTAAATATTTAAGTGTTAAAATGAAACATTAAATACCTTAGAATAAAATTTCATAGACTGTATGAACTGCCTGTGATTCAAAAAAATGTTTTAATAGAAAACATAGAAAAGAGAGGAAATTAAAGATATATATGAATTTTAAAAGCTTGTGTGACAAAGGATAACAAACATAAAATCAATAGAAAAAGGATTGTCAAAATATTTGAAAGGAAGGTGTTAATGATTTTTACATACTGACAACTGCAAAGCAACCTGGTAGAATGAAATAGCAAATATTCGTAGGAGAGAAATGTAAGTGGCCAGTAAATGTATGTAAAGATATTTGACCTTTGAGATAGTCAAGCAGTGTGAGTCTCTTACATAGTCAAATTGGCAAAAATTGAGAGGCGTAATAAAACCTACTGTCGATGAGGCAGGTTGAGGAAGACTGTTTGTTGCCAGTGGAACATGAATTGTTGGAACTTTTTGAAAACAGATTGGTTTATACATACACTTACACAAGCAAAAAGCAGAAAATAACATACCTGTCAGTATGACTAACTTTGGACCATCCATAACATAGGTTGATACCTAGCTGTAACATTATACTAGTTGTTTGAGAGTGATTGGCAGGATAGACTGTTAAGTAGGAAAAGCAAAACATGGGTATATATGTGATTTCCTCTTTACTTATTTTTATTTTTTTTCAAGAAACACAATATATCTATGCTTTATTTTTGTGTTAACTTAAAAAAAGACTGTAAAAGGATGTATGCTCATTGTTCATGATGATGATTTGGTGAAAATTGATTTGGGGAATTTTGGAGATAAAAGGAAAAAAATAAGAACAGGATGTGTGATATGACTCAGTTTTTACATTATAAACACATTAAGAAAAGAATGGAGTGCCAGGCATGGTGGTAACATGCCTGTAATCCCAGCTACATGGGAAGCAGAGAGAGTAGGATCACTTAGGCCAGCCTGGATAACTTAGTACAGTAAAGCTTTGTCTCAAAAAATTAACAATCCCTATATTCTGAGAGGCTGAGGCAGGATTGAGAGTTCAAGTCCAACCTGGGCAATTTAGGGATTTAATGAAGTGCACACCTATAATCCCAGCACTCGGGAGGTTGAGGCACGTGATCACCATGAGTTTGAGGCCAGCCTAAGCTACATAGCGAGACCCTGTCTCAAAAAAAAAAAAGAGGGAGTTCAGTGCAAAGGCCCTGGGTTCAATTCCCAGTACCATAAATAAATAAATAGGGTTGGGTATGTAGTTCAGTATAATGTCCTTTGTTCAGTCCTCAGTATTGGAAAAAAAAGAATAGGATTAATGAAGTTGCATTCTTGGCGATTATTGCAGGTTTTGTATTTTTAGCATGCTTCAGTTGTTTATGTAACCAAGTAGGAGCAAATGAAAATATAAAGAGGGGAATAGTCAATAAATAAATGTTGAATTTTTTTTTTCTTTTTGGTCCACAGACTCCATCTAAAAAAAAAATTGAAATCAGCACTATTGCGAGTAATTACCACCTTGAAGTTAATCCCAGGTAAATTGCTAAGTATTTTTAGAACAAATACATAGAAATAAGCATTTAGACTTGCTTTTTAAAGATTAGAATCCTGTTTTGAAATAAAATCATATGTATGGAACTATAAAAAAAATACATTATGTTAAGTTGCCCTCAAAATACAGAGCCTAGTACCTTCCCACTTTGTCTCTTCTGTCATTTGATTTCAACAGTCTGTTTTTCTTGTTCTTCAGAGTTCATTGTTTTGCACAAAGTACGTTTATTGTTAGTAAGTGTTGTTAAAGTATATGGACTTACTCAGTACTGATAAAGTATTGTCTAAAAAGTTTGTATTGTCTAGAGTAAATACTCCAGAAAATTGTGTTACAGATCTTTCTTTGTCACCTCAGTATTTTGGTTTCTTGGTCAAAAGTTATTATAATAGCCTGTTGTTCATGTCTATGTGTTTATCGTGAAGTACGAAGATTAAGATCTTGTAGGAGACATTGAAAACTCATGCAGCAGCAGTAAATTTAGGTAAAGTTTTAATATTCTGTGGGGACTGATATGTTCATAAAGGAGAATGTAGGCTTTCTATTTTTATTTTTTATTTTATTTATTTTGGGGGGAGCTGCTGGGGATCGAACTCAGGGCCTTGCAAACAAAGGCAACCTTATACCCAGTGGCACAGAGGCAAAAGTAAATGTTCATTTCAAGATGAGGGAGGAGACTCAATGAAGCAGGTGGAATAGAGCCATTGTTTTCACAGTACAGGGGATTGGAACCTATGGCTTTCACACTGGAGCTACATCCCCAACTCTCTTTGGGGGATCAGGATCTCTCTGGGTTGCTGAATTTCCCAGGCTGGGCTGAAACTTGCAGTCCTTTTGCCTCGGTCTACCAGAGTGCTGAGACGGGCATATATGCACACCATCTCTGGCAGAGGAATAGAATTTAAACTAAGTAGGCACTCAGCGAGAAGCTCTATGTGGGTTATGATACCAAAACAATCGTAACAGATATAATTTTCCCTCCGTATGTCAGAGAAAAGAGAAATAGGATTGGTAGGAATGAGTCTGATCATAAAAATAGGAGTGTTCATTCCATAGACAAATGAGAAATGTTTGGGATTCTTGGCTAGGAATAGGATCATAAAAAAGGCATTTTAGGTATATTGATCTAACTATTTTGGGATAAATTCAATGGCTGTTTGGGAAAGTAAAGCTAATTACTTTGCCCTTTTTGTTTTTGTATTTTTGTGAGTGGCTTTGAGGGGAGAAATAGACAGAGATCAAGCTGTTGTTAAAACAACTGGGCAGATGACTTCTGCTGTGTTGAGGTGCTTCATGAAGTGCCAGGCAATAACATGGGTATAAACGACAGGTTTGTGCATGTACTAAGCCAGCAGTTTGTGTCTTAAACTCAGTTTGCTTATTCTGTCCCTTAGCTGAGTCCTTGAATCAGCTCCCTGCTAGTGCCGGGTACAGACTTCTCCAGGCTTATTTGCACTCAGACCTTATATAAACTAGGATAGAAGTGAAGAATAGAAATTACATTCCTGTTTTGAGTTATTTTTATGTTTTGATAATTACAGATAATTGAGAAATTAATTGTAATTAGGTATTTCTATAGGGAGTACAGAAGTGTCAAAGTATTTGTTAAACAGTTATGTAATTATTGCTCTTTTTAAGTAACAGTAAACTTTGAATGTAAGAGCATGTTTAGTGTTTTCTGTGACAATCCAACTGGAATATTGTTTATAATTTTAACTCTTGTTTTATGTAGTGATGCTGGAAATAGTGACCGAGTCGTTATTCAGGAGATGTTGAAAACGGTGGCACAATCACAGCAACTTGAAACAAACTCTCAAAGAGATTTTAAAGGTATGTGATGAAAAGATTATTTTTAATGAGATTGCCATGTACTAGTGCTCCCCCACCGTGAACAAGGAGGTATGTTCTCTGCGCTTACGGGAAAAGTCTAATGGAATTGAATTTTATGAGAAAGAGTACTATTTGTGGCACTATTTGATGTTTTAAAACAAGCTGGTAATGAAAACACTATAACAAGAAATTATACAGTTTTAAAATAATTGCTCTTATGACCCAAGTTTCATGTTCATTATCAACAATTTCAGAGAATAGAAGAAAATCAAAATGAGGTAACTACCAAAGACGGTTTGGTTTTTGCCTCCTAGTACATGTTTTTCTATGCATATACATTTGCATACAATTCTCAGAGAAGATTTTGTTACTAAAAAATATGCCAACAGTGCTTTTGATATATTTTGCCAAACTCATTTGGAAGAGGATGCAGCTTATATTACCAGTAGCAATGTTTGGGAGTGCTTATTTCTCCAAAACATTTATCAACACTGCAGGTAATTTTTTCTAAATTTGTAAGTTTGAGAGCTAATAATATCATTTTGGTTTTTCTTCAGTTGAGTGTGATAATTTTATTTTGTGAATCATCTCTGCTTATTCTTAGCTTATTTCTTGTCTTTCCTCCTTAGTCTCAATATTTCAAAATAAATTTACATTTGTGAGTTTACTTTTTAACTGCTACAAGTAATTTTTTCCTCATGTTTTCTAACATGGCAACTATTGATGTTTACCTCTTAATTTTATATCTTCCTGTAATACTAAATTTTCTAGTTGTCTCTAATAGTCTTTTCATAATTTTTCTTCCATTTTTCAGACATACATACATATCATATGTGAATATGAACAGTTTTTTCTCTTCCTTTCCAGTTTGTATAGCTCTAAAATCCTTTCTCTTGATCATGGTAACAAAGTATTGAGTATTTCTAATATGGTATGTGCTTAATTCTGTTTAATGCTTCTTCCATATCCATGAATATGGTTCTGTGATTTTTTTTTTTTTGTATTGGTAGCATAAGTTATATTACTGGATTTTTTAATATTGAAACTGTTTTACATTTCTTACTTGGTCATAATGTATCACTTTTTAAAAAGAAAGACTGTTCTCTGCTTACCAATTACTACTTAGTCTCTGTCTCAGGCATCACTGCACAAAACAAAACTAAGGTATGTACTTATAAATGCTTAGAAAGTAGTGTGTCCTTATTCTTCATCTGTTATTACAAGAAACATGTTAAAGATATGCTATTTTAAGAAATATACATAAAAATTTAAACTTTAATCAAAATTAATAATTTATAATTATAGACCTTTAAAAGTAGAATGTATTAGGATCATTAAAAATACTTAAAATATTCCAAGACACAAACTAACATCACTAAAAACATAAACATGTCTTAAGTTCACTATTAAGTAAAAAGAACAAGAAGTAATTAACGTTTTAGAAAATATTTAACTCTTCTGACCCATAGAGATGTTTTGCTCTTCTCTTTTTTGTTATACTGTAAACTCAATTGTGATCCTTTCTATTATTTTTTAAAAAGTGATTGAGTTTTCCAGTACTCTTAGGATGGAGAAGGAGACAGAGACCTTTTTCTAGGTTCAAAGCTGAAAGAGGTGCCCCTTGTTTTATTTTCACAAAGCAAATAAAGTATATAGCTGTGTCCTGAGCTCTATCTTCTGTCTTCCCCTCTACATTCTTTCCTTTGTCTTTTTCCACTTCTGCTTGATTTGAATTCTGTTTCTGGGGTTTCTTATTGTGGAGGATTGATTTAATAGGGAGCTTTGTTAGCTTCAGAATCTTACTGCTTCGTCACACCTTCACTGTGTCAGGATTCCCTTGCTCTCCATGATTTGGGGTGTATAGAACCTGGTTCGTAATTAAGACTGCTGTTTGGGCTGGGGATTTAGCTCAGCGGTTAGAGTGCTTGCTTTGTAAGCACAAGGTCCTGAGTTTGATCCCCAGCACCAAAATAAAATAAAATAAAATAAAATAAAATAAAATAA
>PVJO010033150.1:0-12397 GCA_004026905.1 Hystrix cristata
TGAAGGAGGAGAAAGAGCTGGGGTGGAGCTATCTTTTTTTTTTTTTAACTGGGGATTGAACACAGGGCCTTCACATTAGGCTACCACCCCAGACCTCCCCCTCCCCCTTTCTTCGAGAAATTGCTAAATTGCTAAATTGCCTAGGCTGGGCTCGAACTTGTGATCTTCCTGCCTCATTCTCCCAGGGAACTGGGATTACAGGCATGCACCACCATGCCTGGCTTGGAGCCTTTGATCTAATCCATCATTTCCTTGTTCCCAGCACTGCCCTGTCACTCCGTCCTTGACTCACTTGCTCAGGCCGCTCATCTGACTGTAATCCTCTACCTTTCCATCCCCTGCTCACCCCTCTACCCTTATCCACCCACCAGTGCTCAGCCCAGTCCCCTTTCTCTATACAGCTTTCCTGGATTTCTCACTGATTTCTCTCCCCACTCAGCTCTTGTGGCACCTGTATTTTGTTTCAGACCACTTAGGCTCTAGGTAACAATGTTATGCATGTATGTGTATTATCTGCCCAGCCAAGAACCACATCTTTTGTTTCTTCTCACATTTGAATAGAGCTTTCCGAGCGCTTGGCATGTAATGACGCTTGATACAGAGGCCACAGATTGTTTGGTTAATAGGCAGAGAGCAAAGAGAGGACACTCCAGGTAGGGTTCAATGCCATACTGTGACTTGACAGGAGGCACTTAAAAATGTGATCCAGCTCAGTGACAGAGCACTCGCCTAGCAAGCATGAGGTTCAATCCCCAGCACAGAAAGATAAAAATATCTCCACATGAGGAACATGGCCCAGGCATCACTATGTCTTAAAAGTTCCCCAAGTTATACTGTGTAGCTAGCGTTAAGAGGCAGGAGATACGGGGTGTGCAAGAAATTGGAAAACAGGCCTAAATACCATAATTGGGCTGATCCTTCTTTTCCATTTTGCCCCTATTAGTTTGTCATGGGGATTTGTCTTTGTCACAGTAGCCTGGCTGATCAAGTGTGGACAGATGCTTCTGTCCTCTGCCTAATGCTATAATGAGTGGCAAGAGGTCAGAGACATCGTGGAGAGAGCAGACAGCTTCAACCGAGGTGGCCAAGGTCAGGGTCAGTCTGAACCTGCAGGATACAGAAAAGTCTGGAGAAAGTAGAGGACTCTCTTAGACCACTTGAGGACTTGTTTTGCAATTTCTCCCCTTCCCTGGCTGTATTCAGTATACTCTTATGCTTGCCCATTAAAAGAGCCGAAAGGTATGTTAATTAAATCCGGGCTACTGTTTCAGAAATTCCTGGCTAATTCCTCACACGCCTCCCCACCCCACGTTCTGTGAAACTGAGCAGAAGTTAAATCTCCAGTCTCTAAACAGTTCCTGATCAGAAGCCTTGAAGCACCTGCAAGGAACTTGAAGAACTGTGTGTTGGAGTTGGGGATTTAGCTCAAGTGGTAGAGTGCTTGCCTAGCAGGTGCAAGGCCCTGAGTTCCGTCCCCAGCACCCAAAACACAAACAAAAAAAAGAACTGTATGTCCTCCTCCTGAGACGATCCGCAGATGCCCTCGAGCCCACCACCTCTCCCAGAGAAACAGCCCAAGAGCCACACTATGCTTCTTGTGAGTTGATTTCAGGGGCACCTGTGCAGACCCGGCCACCCTCTCCGTCAGCCCCACCACTGACCACACCTGCACACACCCGATATGGCTGTTTTCCAAGTGCCACAGCTGGGGATGAGGCCGAATACAAGTCCCTCTGGGGACACAGGACCTTCATTCAGGGTGAAGGATGGAGATGAAAACATTTCCCAGAGCAAGATCTGCCCATTCGGGAGTGGATGTAGGGGTGGGAAGGAGAGAGAGAGGGATATAAAGGGAAATATGTTGGCACTTAGTGAGTGGCTGGAGGAGGGAGAGAAGGGTGTGCCAGGGAATGAGGAGGAAGTGTGGAGAGATGAGATGGAGCGCTGATGATAAACTTGCCCAACTCCATGCGCTGGCCAAGGCCTGGCCCGGGGACCCAGAGGGTCACCCAGACCCCCTGTGGAGTTCACCTCCTTTCAAACTATGCCTGCCAGCTCCGTCATCTCAAGGCCTCTCCACATTCAAGGCAGCCCTTGAAAGGCCCAGGGAGAAGGAGCCAGTGCACTACATCTCCACCAGGAAGTAACTCTAAACTCCAGCGCCAGGCAGGCCTGGGGAGGAGGCGAAGGGGCAAGGGGAGTGAGGTTTTTCCACTTCCATTCGCAACTGTCAGGCGGGTGATTAATGACCAACAGGTTTGGAATCGCCTTTATTGCCAGATCAGTATTGTTGCCCGTGACAGCTAATGAGGTTGGACAGGCTTCTCCACACTGAGCTTCATGGGCCCGCTCCCTCCCCTGCAGAGCTCAGGAGCCTGCCAGCTTTTGTGCACAGGAATGTTCAAGCCCCACCTCCCTTCATTCCTCCTGCACCACCTCCCCCAGCTCCCTGGAGCACCATGTCACCCAGAGCCCTGCCGTCCACAGGGGAGCCCCAGCCTGCTCAGAGATACCCATCAGTGACACCCCAGAGCCCCCTTCCCACCCCGCCCCACTGAAGCAGGAGCAGTGAGACCGGAAGGAAGGGGAAGGATTGGGAGCAAACTTAACAGCCCTTGTATTTAAGACCATGGAGGAGGTCCAGCCAGCAACCTCAACGAGGCCCTCCATGCTCAGCTGTAGCATTCAAGCACCCTCCAGGCTCGCCACCTCAATCTGCAACTGCGGGAAGGTCAAGGATGGAGGACTGAGGGAATCTGGGGAAGGAGATTTAATGCCAGTCCAAGACTGTTGAGCCTGGGCGTGTAGCTCAGTGGTAGAGTGCCTGCCTAGCATGCATGAGGCGCTGGTTTCCATGCCCAGCACTATTTAAACAGAAGAGGAAGAGGAAAAGGAAGCAGGAGGATAAGGAGAAGGAAGAGGAGAAAAGAAGAAGAGGAGGAGGAGGAATGGTTTCTAACCAACCACCTTAAACCTAGATACGCAAAGCCGGGTTTCAGTGCCGAAATCAACATGGCCCTGGGTCTAAGGGGAAGGAAACACTGACTTTGTTTTCTGCTCTCTTGCAAATAATATTTACCTTTGCACTAGTTCACATCTTGATATGGTTAAGCACGTGTTTGCCTGTGGTTTAATATTTGAAGGAGTTGGAGCAATGTAATAAGCAAACATCTTAAAAGGCCCAGAAAGACCCCCTCAGCTTAAAAATCTATTACTTTTCAATGTGATATAAATGTATTTTGCTTCTGCTCAGAGCAATTTCCTAGTTTACTCTTATTAAACCAGGAGACGGCCTAGCAGAGTTCTTGATTTATGAAACACATACTAGATTCATTAAAGCCTTAAAAGATTTAATACATTTTATCAGGACATTAAATCTGTGCAGCCTTTTTAAATCAAATACCTGCCATATTTCATCTCCCACACCCTGCATACTTACTTAAGAACACTAAAATGTGGACTGACAAACATTATGGGTGTTTCAGGACTGATTTCTAAGTGCATTAAAGTCCTCCCCTCTAGGATTTACAGCCCAGCCTCTCCCCACGTTTTGTCTTCCAAGGAACAAGTGATTCTCCTCTTTGGAATTCAGTTCTGTAGAATGAATAGCTATGTATGCATCAGGCATGCGCCCAAATGTCCCACCTCTCCCATCCCATGGCCAGTGCTACTCTCATGGGCTCTGTAGGACACCACTTCCTCCCTACCTTTCATCTTCCTCCAGAATTCTTCCTGGGCTATCTACTAGCATTTGGACCTGGAGTATCCTCCAAAGGCCCATGTGGCACTATTGGGAGGCAGTGGGACCTTTAAGGGGTGGGGACTGGTGGGATGAAGTTAGGTCACTGGGGTGTGGCCTTGAAAGGAATACTGGGACCCTGGCCCCTTTCTCTTCTCTTTTGCTCCCCAACACTTCCTGGCTACCATGAGGTGAACAGGCTTCCTACACTACACATGCCCTTCATGACGTGCTGTGCTGCCATAAGCCCAAAACAATGTGACAACTGCCCATGGACTGAAACCTCTGAAAACCAAGAGCCAAAATAAGCCTGTCCTCCTTTAAACTGTCACAGCAATGGAAAGCTAACTAACACACTCTGCTTCTGTACACACACACACACACACACACACACACACACACACACACCTCTCCATTCTTACCTCCCCTGACATGCTTGGCCCACGTAGAGTCACATGGGCACATCTGTCCTGCACCTGGGCAAGTTTGCCTTCCTGTTCTTTTTAAATCTACACAATAGTGGTTCTCAGCTGAGGACTTTTTTTTATCACACCACAAATACACACACACACACACACACAGGGGACATTTGGCAATATCTGGAGACATTTATCTGTCACAACTGGGTAGGGAGGGGTTGCTACTGGCATCTAAGGACAGCAGCCAGAGATGTTGCTAAGTGTCCTACAGAGACAGAGGACAGCCCTCCTACCTCCAAACTGCAGAAGGGAGGGAGGAAGGGAGGGAAGTAAAGGCAAGAATGAAGAAAACAAGAGGGGAGGGAAAGGGGGAGGAGAGGGGAGGGGGTGGGGGGAGGGGACGGGGGGAGAAAAAGAGAGGGGAAGGGGAGGGGAAGCCAAGGGTACGGGACTTACCCAGCCTAAAGCACCAGTGGTGTGGAGATGGAGAAAGCCCGCCACAGAACTTTGACTGGTGTCTGTGGTCTCTTACTCTTCTTAATATGTTTCCATCATGTGTAACTGAATCTGCAGGTTCTTTTCCTGTTCAGTACTGTTTGAAAATAACCCAGCAGGTCTCTGAGCACGCCGGAAATTTGATTCAGTGACCAGCGACTGGAGAAGGGTTGCCAGTGTCCCAGAGCAGTGGTGGCGAACCTGCGGCACTTGTGCTGCAGCGGGCTGTTTGTTATCATTGAAAGCTCCGAAAGGTTCGCTATCACTGTCCTAGCGGCACCTCCAGCCTGAGCAGGGCTGGGGCCTGGCTTCCAAGGGTTGGATTATGATGGAGTGTGGTGCATGAGCCTCAGAGCTTTCCACGGAGGAAGAACTTCCCAGCAATCAGGGTGGCACCTCTTTTCTCCCCCACTTCAGGCCGCCACATCGGTTCTATCATGGTGCCATGGGTGTATTTTTGTTGTTTTGTTCTGTTGTATTTTGCCGTTCATGGCACTAGGGATTGAACGCAGGACCTTCACACTGAGCTACAACCCCAGCACCTCCATCTTTTTTGAGACAGGGTTTCTCTAAATCACTAAGTTGCCCAGGCTGGACTTGAACTTGGGATCCTCTGGCCTCAGCCTCCCAGACTGCTGGGGCGAGAAAAGGCACGTACCACCATGCCCGGCTCCTGGGTGTGTTTTGGTCATTATAATGTGCCCATGGTTACCGGGCTCATTGTCGGCTTGACCTCTGACCCCTCGAGCCTGTCCGAGCTTTCCCTGGAGGCTCGAGGAGTGTGAGAACTCAGAGGTCGGCAGCCTGCGGTTATCACATCAGGCTTTGACCACTTCGGGCAAGTGGCACAGCAGACAGGACAGCAGGTGATCGGTAAGGTCAGGGGCTCGGTCTGGTGACACACACTCGTGACTTGCTGCTAGGATGTGTTTCAGTGTTCATTGAGTTGAACTACATTTCTGTCCTGATACATGGACATTTTCCAAGATGAGAGATGCAGGGGAAATAATACTGGCTGTGGCATCAGGTGAATCTGCCCCTGAGCTCCCGGAAGTGCCGTAACTCTCTCACCTGTTCAGGGGTTTACAGTGGCACCGTCCCCGTGGATCGTCAGAAGGATCAAAAGAGCTGATGACCTGGAGGCACATCCTACCTTGTAAAGGATCACGTGATGTTGCGGTTTTATTCAATCAGGATTTCTCGAGTGCCTCCAGTGTTACAGGAGGGAGAGACCCCACTCCCTTCAGGCCGAAGGGCACACAGATCTACAGGACAGAACGAGTGCCATGTGTACAAAATGCGGTGGAATCAGAGAAGGAACATTTGGAAGGGTCTTGAAAGATGAGAAAGAGTTGGCGCAGTAAAACACACATAAAGGGAACAATGTAAAAGCTGGAGGCACAGGTAGGGGATCACATCACTAAAGACCTTACATCACAAGCTAAAAGACTTGAACTTTTCTATGGGGATCTCATAATTGCACACTTAATTCGAAAAGGAATAAATCAAAGACCGTGTGAGGGGGGTGTGGGGGCATCCCACGGCAGAGCGTGTGCCTGGCTTCTGTTAGGCATATAGTGTGGACGGACGATGCGCTGGTTTGAGGTAAGGGACAAGGTGGAAGCAAAGACAGCCCTGACTGCCTGACTACAGATTGTTACAACAAGCCGTGCAGAGCAGAAGGTCCAGGATCGAGGAATAATTTGAACTTCATGACTCAGATGGACATAACGGGCTGGAGGTGTAGCTCAGTGGCATGTTTGCTGATTGAACACATGGCGATGTGTTTAATAGAAGGAGTACATTTGGGGGACCCTGAGTTTGGCTTAGGCATAATTCGTTTGTCACCATCCAGCATCCAAATGGATGGTATTCTAGTCTGGGGCCCACGAGTATCAATACACATTTGGTAGGGTTGCTGGCAACCTCATCATTCGAACAGCAAGGGCTGAGTGTACGGGACTTGCTTGGCATGCAAGAGGCCCTGGGTTCCATCCCCAGAGCCACAAAATCATAACAGTAATATTGAGAACACAAAAGACCATCCAGAAAGAGAAGGAAGAAAAAGAAAAGCAGCAAATGAAGGATAGAGTTCAAGTAGTTCAGAACGAGTCGAGGGGCATTGAAAGGGGGCATTTGGACCAAGAGGAGGAAATGGCAGGGATGGGGCACTGGAGGGAAAGGGGAGCTGGCCATGAGGGGCCACTAAGCAGCCCCAGACACTCCAGAGAAACGTGCCAATGGGCCGGAAACAAGGGACTGGGAAGGAGGAAGTGAAGACACAACTATAGGCTACTATTTCTTCAAGAAATTTTGCTGAAGAGGCAGGAGACAAACCAAGTGAGGCCTAGAGCCTTCCAGTCACATGATCTATAGACAGAGAAAGAGGGAGACGGAGAGGGAGAGGGAAGGAGAGAGAGAGACCTGCACAAGATGGTGGGCAAAGGCTGAAGGTCCGGGAGAACAAGCGGCTAACTGAAGGTTCCAGGTCCCTGAGGAGAGCAAAGGGAAGCGACTAAGAACGCGGTGGGGAAAGACCAGCCTAAGGTGCCCCAGGCGACCTCATGCTCTGAGGTTTGCGTCCCAAGGCCAAAGCCGGAATGTGTCCCCGAAGGCCATGTGTTGGAACTTAACCCCCAGAGCCCCGCAGCAATGGTATCCAGAGGTGGGGTCTCTGGGAAGTAACAAGGACCAGGCAAGGTAGTCACAGTGGGGCGCCCATGATGGCATCTGTGGCTTCGCAGGAGGAAAAGGGCCCTGAGCCGGCACCCTGGCTCCATCCTGCCAACGGGCACCACGAAGGCCCTCCCCAGCTGCCAGCAGCATGCTCCCAGGCTCCAGCTTCCAGACGTGTGAGACACATTACCCCCCACCCCATATAAATATCCCAGCCTCTGGCATTCTCTTGTATCAACGGAAAACAGACTAAGACACTAAGTGTCTAATGCATCTCTTTGTCTCTGGCAATAAAAGGTGCTCATCAATGATACAGGAAGATGTATAGAGCCACATATGTAGACATAATTCCATGCAGCCTCTTTTCAGAAGTTCCTATTGTTATAATAGATTCAGAGTTGGATGATTAGGACTGTCAAATGAAAGTCCATCTCAGGTGAGCCAGCCCAAAACAAACTGCAAACTGCCATGCCTGTCGGCACAAAATCTCAGGGTAGTGGGTTGTTCTTCCTCTTACTTCCAAAAGGCACCCTGGACTTTGGCCAAGTCCCCTTGCTGAATACGTCTTTTTTTTGACCCTTTGTTTCTCTGTTAATACAGTAAGTGGGTTGTGTTAATATCATAGGCAACAACCTATTCATCCTAAATGAATTTTACAAGTGGTAGAATACTACACAGCGATGAAGAGGAATGAACTAGTCTAAGACTGAACAGCATAGACAGACCTTAGAATAATTATTCTGGCCAGGCATGATGGTATAGACCTCTAATCCCAGTCACTTGGGAGGCTAAAGCAGGATGACTGCAAGTTCAAGGCCACCTGAGCAACTTAGCAAGACGTAGTCTCAAGATCAGAAATATTTGTAAAGGGCTGGAGAGGTAGCTTGATGACGGCACACCCATGGGTTTGATCTCCAGTACTGCAAAAATCATGTTGTTGTTGTTGCTGTTGTTGTTGTTGATAAAAGAAAGCCAGAACCCCAACAACATTGATTCCATTCATATAAAATTCAAACTAATTTAGAATGAGAAGAGCAGGCCAGTGGTTTTGGTGATGGGGGATGTCCCAAAGAGAGGTGGAAGGGGGAGGTTACAAAGAAGCACAAGGACGGGGGCACGATACACACATACTTTATCTTGTTGTGGTGATAATTCTGTAGGGGTAACATGCCAAAACTCCAATATGCTTTACAGACAGCTTATTACACTTCAGTTATACCTCAATGAAATTATAAAAACATACAATCACAAAATGATCTTTTTTTTTTTTTTTTTTTTGGTACCGGGGATCGAACTCAGGGCCTCATGCTTGCAAGGCAATCACTATAGCCACTGAGCTAAATCCCCGGCCCACAAAATGATCTTTAAATGACTTCCAACTCATTTTTTTCTTGATGCTTCTTTGATCCCTTTACCCAACTCCCTTGAAAAAACATGATTTCTCCCAAGCAAATATCCATTTTTCCTTGGAAGGCACCAGTCCTGGATTTTCCAACTGGAAAAAAAAAAAAAAAAAAACCAGAAAGTTCTAAATAAACCTCTTAATCATTAAGGATGTATTCTGTGGTGCTGGGGATGGAACAGGGCCTCACACAGCCACCACTGAGTGACATCCCCAGCCCCAAGCATATAGTACAGCTTGTTTTGTGTCAACCTCCAGCTCATGGTGCTGTTGGGAGACGGTGGTACTTTTAAGGGACGAGGTCTCATGGGAAGAAATCAGGTCACTTGGGACCCTTGAAAGGCATATTGAGACCCAGCCCTGTCTCTTTTCACTTCCTGGCCGCCATAAAGCAAGCAGGTTTCCTGTGCTATACTCTCCCTCCACAATGAACTGTGCTGCCACAGGCCCAAAACCACAGGGTCAAATGTTCACGGACTGACACTCTGAAACCATGAGGCACAACAAACCTTTCCTCCTTTAGGTTCACTACCTCAGGTATTTTGTTATAGTAATGCAGAGCTGACTAACCCACCACTTCAACCTACAACCTCCAAACTTCCAATTTAAAGTTTTACAAATTCTGATCACCAATCTATAGTCTACAAGTAAATGTGTGTGTGTGCCTGTGTCTGTGTAGGGAGATTTTAAATTGAAACATTTTCAAATTCATTTATTGTAAAAAAGAAATAGACCTGGGATCTTTGGGATTCTGCTTTTGCAACTCACTACCTTTGTGATCTCAGGCAACCTTGTAACTTCCCTGAGCTTCAAGTTTCCCCTCTAGAATGAAGTTGAACTCAAAAAACCTACCTAAAGATTACATTAGATGAGAAAGTGCAAGGCAGCAGGCCCTCACATAGAAAGCACTCAATAACACTTTATGAAATCTGTATGGTAAATATCTATTGATGCATAATTTCTGGGTCCCTTATCTCTTCTTCTGCTAAGACTTCATTTGATTATTTCTCAATACCACGTAACTTTTAGCTTATCCCTCTCACCCCCCGTCACATTAATAATCTGAACCCACAAATATGCAAGAACACATTAAAGGAATTGCTAATTTAAGCAGCAACACTTGGTGAACACTTAAAATGTGGCACACATAGCCAGGCATAGTGGCTCATGCAGGTAATTCCCATACTTGGGAGGCCAAGGCCAGAGGATCATGAGTTCAAATCCAGCTTAGGAGCCCGGGGTACCTGGTGAGACCCTGTCTCCAAAAAAAAAGAAGTCAAACATGGTGTGTGCTTTTCTTAACCCTCACAACAGTTCTGTAAGTTCACACCATTATTACCTCCATTTTACAGATAAAGAAACTGAGGCACAGGTAGGATAAATCATTGTCCTAACGTGACACACCTAATGAAAAGCAGGAGCCATGATTAAAACCCAGGCAATCTGGCTGGGGCTTATCTGAGTTCAACCACTACCCTAAAATGCAAGTTTCTGAAACACAGATTGGTAAACACTTTTATGAAAAGAATCCTCACAGACTTATCTGCTTGGCAACCTTGGATATTGAGTCATAAATACCACAGGTCTCTTAAGAAAGGGGTTTTCAGAACTGTTAGATTGTCTGCTGAATCTACCTCTTTCCCCTAGGCAGGGCCACAACTAAACACCTCAGGCCTGGTAAAAGGCTCCCGAAAGCAAATTCCCAGGACTGCCACACACCATTCATGCCACTCATTCCAAAGTTTAACAATCAAAAAGTTCTTTTTCTTTCCCCTAGTATTGGGGAATTGAACCCAGGGCCTTCACACGGAGCTACACTCCCAGCCCTGTTCCAGATCTTATTTCCAGACAAGGTCTCACCAAATCGCTAAATTGCCTGGGCTAAACTGGAACTTGGGATCCCACTGCCTCAGCCTCCCAGAGTGCTGGGATTACTGCGAGGGAATTCTTCCATCACAAGTAATTTAGATACTTCATTTTTTTCTTACTCATCGCGCAACTATTAAATAAACTTATTACGCATGCCCAGAACCTGGAAAGAGAAGACTGTCAGGCCCTGACAGGATACATCAATCAAGCGACTGGCCACTTGGGTCTGCGAATACGCTGGGGACAGCGTGGGGGAGCAGAGGCTGTCAGGTACGGCAGTGGGCACCACACAGCCTTGGCTTGGACGTTGTGCTGGAACATCGGACATAAACCGGCCCAAAGCAAAGCAGCCGGAGGGAACGGGCGATCGGCCCCAAGAAGCCATGCCTAGAAAACCTCAATTTCCCTTCTCCTGAGACCCAAACTCACCTAACACTTCCAGCTTCCCACCTTTTTTTTTTTCCAATAAAGTTTTTCCCTTCCCGAAAGCTCGCACTTGTGCGTGTGTGTTTATCTTTATTTTGCAGGGCCGGGGCCTGAACCGGGCTGACACACGCTAGGTGAGTGCTGTACCCCCGAGCTGCCCCCCAGCACGGAAGTTCTCATTAAGCGGGGCCCTTGGCCTCCGAGGCACGCGGCCCGGCCCGGCCCGCTCCCAGGGCGCCTCCAGCCCGCTTCCCGAGCACCCGGCCCGGGTCGGCGCAAAGAGCCGCGCTCCGGACGGCGGCTGCACACCGCGCAGGCGCGACAGGCGGCGCGCTCAAGCTGCCGAGGGAACGCGACACAACTTTCCTTGCCCGCTGCAGCCTTGCGCCTCAATGCACTTCCTAGGTTGTGCTCTTTAAACGCAGGGATCCTAATTCTCTGTTAATTGCTTTAGGTTGCTGTGGTGACCTCAAAAGCCAGAGCTCCCGGGTAAATATAAAGGGCAATTCAGAGTCGGGCTGTAGGCTAACGACGTCACCCGCTAGCCTGCCCCTCCCAATACGGCCCGTTCCGCTGAGCCGCAGGACACAGAAGAAGACAAGGCCGGGTCTGGCCTCCTGCGGAGGGGAAGCCGCAGAGACGGCCGACGTCAAAGCCTCGGAGGGCGCCCCCGCCGACGCGCGCCTCCCTCCACGCACTCTTACCCGCGGCGGAGTCCCGGCCCAGAGGTCCCGACCGGCTCGCGTCACGTGCGCCCTCGCGCGGCCGGCGGCGCGCCCTGCTCCTCGGAGCGCGGGGGGCGGGGCTGACGGCGGAGGGCGGGGCGGGGGTGTGGCCGTCCGCGGGAGCTGATGGCGTCAGCGGAGCGACGAGCCCGGAAGGAAGCAGCGTGCTGACTCGTGCGGCGGTTTCTGCGGTTGCACAGGGGCTCGGACGAGTACGGAGCGCCCGGAGGGACAGCCTGGTACGCGGCCCCCGCCCCTCAGTGTGCGCTCCGGGGCTCGCTGCTGCTCGGGCCCCGAGCTGAGTCGCGGGACTCCGGCCCGGCGGGCCCGCTCCGGCAGCCGGAGGAGCCCTTCCCGCCCGCCCCCTCCCCGAGATCCCGGGCGGGCCCGAGCCGTCCCGAGGGCGCCCCGGAGGTCCCCTGCGGAGAAGCCCGGGCTGCGCCGAGGCTGCGGCGGGCCGACGAGCGAGCGCCCCGCAGACCTCCGCGCCCGGCCCGCGGAGCCGCGCTCATGGCCCTGGCACAGCCGGCGCACCTCCGCTGTCAGTCACCGGAGTTCTTCCAGCTCCTCCGGTGTCCGGGAAGTGAGTTTCTAGCTGGAAGCCGGCGCTCCGGATCCTGTGCCCGTCCGCAGTTAAACGCAGGAG
>PVJO010033151.1:0-12394 GCA_004026905.1 Hystrix cristata
AGGAAGCACCAGGGGGCGCTGCTCTGTTCTGGGCCCTCAGCGGAGATGAGCTCGGGGAGATCGGACCCCTGAGAGGTCCCTACTGTAACAGGAGTAATCATTGAGAACTTGGTCACTTCCAAAGGCAGAATGAAAGCTGTGCTCCCAGAGGAGGGACGAAGGGCCTGGAAGGGCAGAACGAGAATGGGGAAGTGGGGGAACAGCATGAGCGGAAGCCCGGAACTGGTAGGGAACTGAGGTGGGGTTTCTTGGCGGAAGTAGTGTCAAAACAAGGGCTTTCCCCTCCACCTGCTGAGTCTGCGACCTTGGCGGGTTAGTCTGTCTCAGGCTGTTCCTCATCCAGAAAAGGAGACTGCAGATCACAGGACTGTACTGAATGAGAATGTACATAGTGGGCTTAGCACAATCACTGGCCCATAGCAAGCCCTCAATAAACATCAGCTATTGTCATCACATCATTTAATATACTAGTGGACAACAAATTTGCCTGTCATTGTTTCCCAGAACTATAAATTAACCCGTTTTTTAGGGCGTGTTTCCTACATGGTCTTGCATACAGGAGCCTGTTGAGTGTAAATACACTTTCTGTGGGTGCTACCACCAGCTGAGCTTTGCCAGAAAGACTCAGGGAAAATCTGAATTCCTCGATAAGGAAAAAGTGCTCTGGAAACATGGCTGGTCAGACTGGTCCCTGCATGCTTCTGCTGCCAGGAGGCCTAGAGGTGGAAGCAATTTGGATGAAAAGACTATTCTACACTAAGTTCTCTCAGCTTGAAGTTACCCAGTTCCACAGCCAAGAGTACTTCCCCTCAAATTCTTCAGGCTGCACACTCCCTTTAATCTGATCATGACCTGAATTTTGAAAAAAACGTTCATTGATATTTTGCCAGCTGGGCATGTTAGCACATTCATGCTATCCCAGCACTCAGGAGGCCGAGGAGAGAGGACCAGGGCAGGCCAGCTTGGACTCCAATGAGATCTTGTCTCAAAGAAGTATGGCCTGAGTCTGTGCCTCTCTTCTCACATTCTCTAGCCTTTTCCCGATTATAGTTAGTTAATATTTGGTTGTTTTACACACTATAAAGCCAAGTAAGGGCTAGAAGAAACAAGAAGTGCCAGATGTAAATAGGGAAACAAAAGCAGGGAGCTGAGACTTGAGGAGGCTCCTCTGTGCTGGCATGGTTGAGCTTACGTCCTGTTTTCTAAGGTTTAGGTGTCATTTTCCTAACAAGAGGCTCTCAACTGTAATCTGATTAGTTTCAGTAAAACATGTGTATTAGAAAATGCTGAGGATGAGCAGGGCCCTGTGGGAGGGTGAGATTTCTTAGAGAGATACTGGCCCATGAAGGGAGAGAGTGGGAAGTGTTCTGACAAAGGGATGCCCACAGTCCAGACAGGCAGCCTGGGAAGGGCCAAGCCAAAGAGGGAGTCAGGAAGATTCGGTGAAGGATGATGGCCAAAGCCAGGGCACTGGAGGCTCAACAAAGGCCTCATGGATTGGTGAGATTTTCTTGTCCAGATATTCATACCCCTCTACAGACCTGATACATACTCCAAGTTCCTATAGGCCCACTGCCAAGTCAGTTTCCTGCTTGTTTTTATTTTATTTATTTATTTTTGAGACAGGGTCTTACTATGTAGTTCATGCTGGTCTTGAACTCTGGGTAATCCTTCTGCTTCTACCTCCCGAGTACTGGGATTACAGGCGTCTATCACACCTGTCCAGTTTCTGGCTTGTAACTCCACAGGTTAATCTCAACTCGGCTGAAACATAGTCATTTTTATGTATAAAAATCCCTAGATAGGGGCTGGGGATTTAGCTCAGTGGTTACAGTGCTTGCCTTGCAAGCACAAGGTCCTGAGTTCGATCCCCAGCACCAAAAAAAACAAAAACAAAAACAAAAACAAACCCTAGATAAAGGCTTGGGGATTTAGCTCAACAGGTAGAGTGCTTGCCTAGCCAGCTCAAGGCCCTGAGTTCAATCCCTGGCACACCCCCAAATCCTAGACAAGAGTCCCTTTGGCAACCCTTTTTGGGCCCCCTCCCAGCTTCATTTGCCTGGAGGCTGTTAGCTTTCACTTTACAATAAATGCAGCTTTCTGCTTTCCCTCTACAGTAAATATGTCTACTCAGTCTTAACTCTCTGCCTTGTGTTTCTGGGCTGAGAGTACCCATCAGCTGCATAGTAACAGGACGGGACTCTAGGTCCAACTCTGTCATTTACTCACTTTGTGATCTCAGGAAAATCCCTCTCACCCACTTTCCTATCCCTGTTTCTCCGCCTGTATCAGAAAGCGGCTAGATTGGATTTGAGCTGAGCATTGAGACTTATTTTTTGAAGGTGCTGGGGATCGGAACTCGGAGCCTTGCGCTTGCTAGGCAAATGTTCTACCATTTGAGCGAAATCCCCAACTGAGACTACATCTTACACCCACTATTTAACCTGAATTTACCATAGCCCTCAAGCTGTGAAGCAAGCAACAAGTGAAGCATGTTTTCATGTTTTCTTTCATCACTGTGAGTTTGGTGATCTGCATGTCCTTGGGGCAGATACCCTGCCAGCCTGTTCACTGTGTTAACAGGCAGGCAAAGTAATCAGCCACAAGAATAGCCAGAGGGAAATAAATGTCAACCAACTAGGCAGTTAAGATCAGATATACTGGGGCTGGGGATTTAGCGCAAGTGGCAGAGCAAGCGCCAGAGTTTGATCCTTACCAGGTGCCCCCCACAATCAGATATAGTTTGGCCACAAACTTCCACCTGTCTGGGCCGCTCATCTCCTACAGCTGCTAGGTAAGGTGTCCCCGTTCAGGGCGAGGACCTGAACAGCTACCTTCTGACCTCCTCACTTATGGTAATAAAGTTCCTTCTCTGCCACTGCCTTGCTTCTAGCCTGATATGTCTTTGTCCCTTGACCAGCAGAGTGAGCCTTTTGTGTGGGAACAGGATGACCAATTCTGCTTTTCACCTTCTGAAGTTTTATCATTTAAAGAGAAATTTCAGCATACTGAGAAATTGGCCCCAATCTCTTAAACCCCAGGATTTTGTGATTTCTAATATAAACATCTTACAGAGTTGTATTTGTTTAATCATATATGTAGAACAGATACCCTACATGTTTGTGGTAACAAAATCCTGTTTGTTGCCTTGTGAAATAAACAAGGATAACATTTTTTAAAAATCTACATGCTTTGTAGTTTATCCAAGATAGCTTGATTTGAATGGTGTGTTTCAGTATCTACAACCTTATCAGACCCTGGATGACATTTAAATATAAGGTAGTAGTTGAGAAGAAAATCAGGAATTACAAAACATTCGTTACTGCAAGCAATTTTAATATAAAAGTGTGTCTTGTTTTAAACAGTTCATTGGTAGAGCTTCAGTTTCTGCCTCAATTAAAACCAATTGAGATAATCACACAGCAACATGGTCGGAGCTGAAGAGGAGCAGCAGCTAAAAACAGGAGCCCCAGACAGCCCCTCTTTGTGGTCACTCAGTCAGTTGACTTTATTACACACAAAAAAAGACGGAAGCAACGGGACTGGTGAACGAGTGTGCTGGTGTGCTCCATTAAAGGATGAGCAAGTGGTTGTCTTAGGGTCCACATTTTCAGAATAGGCTCGTGGAATTCATTCCTCAGTTTGTGGGAAGTTGATCGACCATTTAAATAAATATCAAAAAATGTAGATAAACAAATCCGTAGTTCCACAATGCCACCAAGGAGTCTCCCTCACCAAGGGTCTGGGGCCTGGTGAGCACAGGAGTCACTGGTAGCCAGCCTGGATAGTTACAAATCAGTTCAAAACCCCAATGTTCTGACATTTTCTGAACAGTTACATTTACCCCTGAATTCTAGTAGCTATGTGTCCTTTATACACCCAGTATTGAGACAGTATTCCGAGACAGTATTGCAATGAACAGTTTTGCAATGAACGCCTTTGCCGGATTGTGTGCAAATGCTACCTAGATGAGGTTCCCTCTCCTCGGCTAAAATCACACAACATTAAAACAATGGAAACACAATTATGAGTGCCCTCCCTTCTGTTCTTGCTAATTGAGGTGTCTGTGATTTACAAAAAGAGTTCCTTAAACACTGCAGGATTCTTATTTTTTAATATAATTTATCTTGCTGAGACAGCAAGTCAAGTTTATAAAGAAGATGCATTTAGGAATAATCCTAAAAGATAAAGCAGGTTTACAACCCTGCACCACGAAGAAACCCTATTTAGAGGCTTTTCTTTTTTTTTTTGTACATATTTGCATCTTGACCTTTTCATTTGTTTTTCTCAAATATTTCATTTCTGGGCCCCATCCATCACAGGGTTACCAGGAGGCAAATTTTATCTACATAAATATTCACATGAAAATAGTAACTTACAAAAAGAAAAAAAAATAAGGCAGCTTCATAACACAATTATTCTTTTACACTTTTAACAATATAACTTCTCCCATTCAGAATAAATATACACCCAATGTATGGAGCAGGATTCAAAGCGGAGAGGTGTGGGGTGCTTGTGCAGTGTTACCGCTTGGGACCCGGAGTCCTGGGGGAGGCAGTGGTGGTCTTCTTAGACATGGTTGGGATTTTGGAAGGTTTGGTTAGCCCTCTCCTGGAGCTGCCCTGGCCCCCTGCAGCGCTGCTTTCTGAAGTGTCTGAACAGGCTGACTGCGTCTCTAAAAGGTCAAAGTCAGAGGCATCACTTCCTCGCCGGCTGCTGGCACGACTCCCGGCTCGACTCCCGGCCCGGCTTCCAGGGCGACTGGCTGACTTTTTAGGGTCTGGAATTCAAGAAAACAGCAGCAGATAATGTAAATGGGGGCAGCACAAGCGACCAGAGCTCAGGATACAGGCGAGTAGGGAACACATGGGCGGATGGAGAGTCGAGGTGAAGGAAGGGAAACAGAGCCAAGAGAAATGCTAACTCCCAGGTTCCCAGCAGGAACATGGGGGTGGGGGCTAGCAGACGCACTCTTTCCCTGTCTCAGTTTACCACCAGCTATAATAAATCCTAGCAAATTGCCCCTACTTTGGAGTGGCCCTTTCCTCTTTTCATACTCTTTCTCCTGCAATTGTTTCTGATCAAGAACAGGAGGCCTAGCTTTGCGTATGGAAGCGCCTGGTGCCTGGTCTCAGGAGGCACGTTAGAGCTGGTTGCAGTGGGGAGAAAACCGCAGGCCTCTCTGTGCATCTCACCTAGTGCCGTTCTTGTTATGGCTCCTGGGAGCAGAGGCAGGCGGCCCACCCCATAGGCTGCTGTTTCCCTGTCTTAGCCTGGCTCCGCCCCTCCCCCCACCCCCAGTACAGACTCCATGGGGCTTACCTGCCCGATTCGTTTTGGCACCCGTGGAGGCTGGGGAAGAACTATTGCTGGTATCACCAGCAAGGGACGTTCGGCTAGAATGGAAAGTTGGTGTTGGTCGTTTCAACTTGCTGCCTGTTGATGGAATTATCTTAAAAAAAAAAAAAAAAAATTAAAGGGTAATATTTACTTGATGAAATCTCGACAGACATTTAATTTCGGAAGATCTACTTAAAAGCCTCTTTGTATCTGATCATTTGAAAAGCAAATTAAAAGTCCAGGAAAACAAAGACCTATTTTCAGTGTCTTAGGTCATAGATTTTGATTATTCTTAAAGATTTTAAATTCCGATTTAAAATTTCAAAATGTCTTCTAATACTTTTATCTTGCTGACAAATTTCCACTACAAATGGAAAAAAATCTCCAGATAGTAAGATTAATATAATGAAATATGGTAAACAAATAAAGAAAAAATCCAAATAATCCTATGAATCAACAATTTGGGAGTATAAATTTGAAATATTGATAGTGATTCAAAGATAAAGAGATACTAACTTTAGTCAAGTCCTCATGTTAGTCTATCTCCTGCACTGGTAAAATACAGATAAAATTACTTGACTTGGGAACTAAGTAACTGCCATGAGGTACAGGGAGGGGGCTGTGGTGTCAGGGACTCGGCCCTGAGCGTGGAGCCAGGACCCGGGCTGCGTCCAGGCTCGGGACAGGGCTGGTCTACTGGCTGTGGCCCTGCTTCTCCCGCAGGGATCTGGCCCACCCAGCACAGTGGCCTCCTCGCTGTACCTTGCTGCTCCGCACTCTGCCTGGCTCTCGCTGCAGCCCCTGTACGTGTGGCTCCCTCCCATTTCCTTCAGAGGCCCTCCTGTCCGAAAGGATGACTTTCTAGAGGTTTTGCCTCTCTATTCCACACAGCTTCCAACCTTCTAATCTCTTCTCCTTTTTTTTTTTTTAACACACCACCCCCCGCCACACACAGTGGGGCTTGAACATAGGGCCTTTACGCTGAGCTACACCACCAGCCCTTTTAAAATTTTGAGATGGGGTCTTATTATTAAGTCCTTAAATTGCCCAGGCTGGGCTCAAGCTTACAGTCCTCCTGCCTCATGTATGAGATACTTGCTCATTACCTATTTCTCTTGCAGTAAAGCATCACTTTATGAAAGCAAGAACTCTGTTTAGGTTCCTGTACATCTTTAGCATCTAAAACTATCTAGCACAGAAGAGGGACTCAATAACACCTTGCTTAATGAATAATTTGCAAAAGTATTTCCTAATCTGGAAGAGTTTTGTATTATTACTGCTACCAGTAGGAGCTACATTTCCTATACGATTTTTTTTTTTTAAAGATAGTAGCAGACTTAATTTGGAGGCAAAAGAATATTTGAAAGTCTGTTTTAAGTATCACTTATGAAGGGCTGGGGATTTAGCTCAGTGGTAGAGTGCTTGCCTAGTAAGTACAAGGCCCCGAGTTGGATCCCCAGCACCGAAAAAGAAATTACTCATGTCAGAGCATATGCTGCTGATTTTCCTTTGAAATCAGCTGTGTATATTGTTTTCCAGGACCTTTAAGATGTTTATACAGATAGAAGAGTAAAGTAACCCATCTCATCATGTGTGCTGCATTTCTTCAGTTTATAATGAAAAAGCAAAAGCGACAGGAAGTGATTAACACTCAAGCACGCACTCTCCGGGCCCACAGGAGGAGCAGCAGTTTCAGAAGCTACCCTTCCTGAGCGCTGCTGCTGGGATCCACAGCCCCGGGGACCCTGGGCTGGGCGTCCAGGCAAGACGCGGCCTGGCTGCAGGACAACGAAGGGTAAAGCAAGATGAAACCTAAGACAAAACAACAAGGCCCGCCAATCAGAATTATATGAGAATTTGTACTTCGGGAATTAAACGTTCACAATTCTAGAACTCTTGAGATTTTCATGAAACTGGATCCGCTATGGAAGAAGAAAGGGAAAATGTGCTCATGTCTCAGGGTTATAGTAGCAGTAGCTCCCCAGACTATGTTCTAAACCAGACAGATTCTGAACTGGAATTTTAGCAGGGAGTGGGATGGATCCCAGAGCAGCAGTTCATTCACAGCAATTGGCTTCTTGTGCCACCTCAGTTTTTCTGGCCAAAACCGCGTCTGGTGAAAGTTCTGTGCTGTGAGGCACAAGAACCCAATGCTTCCTCTTAGGAGCTAGAATGCAAATTATACTGCTATCAGGCAAGCTGCTGATCCCTGTTTTATTTCTGAAACACTGTTCTTCCCAGTGTTTAGGCATTTCAACGGCTTCACTCAAACATGCTCACTTGTGGCAGGTGTATTCAGATCAATGTGACAGAGACCCACATGTGTAGGCCATGGAGTTCACAACCTGAAACCTGAGCCTCTGCGGTGGCCACTGACACTGCGCGTGGCCGAGGCAGACAGCGCTGCCTGGGCCTTCTGGGGACCAGAGCAGCAGTACCGGCCACCCTGGGAGGCGTCTCAGGGTGGCGCCAAACACTCTTGTTCTAAGCACAATGCTGGTGAACGTGTGCCATAGTTGCATTTCAAGTGTTCATAACTCGTCTGGGTATCTGACATTTGGAGACTTCAAGAGGCTTGATTATAAACGATATCAATACATCACCAGGAATGATCATTATTTACCATCCTGAACAAATGAAATGCTGTAGACTGTTAGAAAGTTGTTAAAAGTCTTAGGCCTCTCTTATTTATCTCCAATTTTGCTGACTCCGAGTTAGGAACCCCTGAAAACACTAGAGTGGCGAATCAGCTGTGCCAGCAAGCACCATAGACAGAAGGCAGACAGGCTCGCATCAGATGAAGAGTCGGGCAGGGTCTCGGCGTGAGCAAGGCCTCACCCTGACCATCCCCACTCAGCCAAGCGCACTCTACCTCGGGGCTGGGCAGCCGGAGGCCGGGACAGGGGCTGTCCCCGACGGGGGTGCCTGCCTTACTGTTTACCAACCAAGGTTTGTCATAACAGCGAGAGGACTGGAGCGGAGTCTGTGAAATGGAAATTCAAAGGGAAGGACGGGAACAATTTAAAGTGGAACAGAAAGGGACCAAATTGGGAACAGAAAAAAATAAAGACACTAAATTTTAAAGAAACAGAAAACAAAATAAAATGCACATCAGTCCAATGGGATGAGAGGGACCAGGCAGAAAGGCAACAGCGCTCTTCATTTATAACCCATTGTATCTGTTAGCTCCAGCCACACAGGTAGCGCCTGGACTTTCAAAACTGGTAACTCGATGGACTCAAATTCAAACCGAGAATAAGAGAGAGGAAGTGTTCTGATGTAACCAGTCCGAATGTGTATTTTAATAAATATTCTTTGTAACTGCCTTAAAGGCTGTGTATCTGTGTACTGCTAGGCCCCGGCACTCTTGGTCAAGGAGGTGCAGTTTCTACGGCTCCTCTTCTCCATGGCGTCTTTCAGAAGCCACTGTGAACAGCAAACATCTGTCAAGACGACAAGGGGAAGGAGGACACAGGGAGCGCTGCACGTACCTTGGTCCCACTGGCTGGGGTGGCTGGAGATGACGGCATGGATGTGCAGCTGTGGTTACTCTGACTAGCACTTGAGCTGGAGCGGGTGGGAGACGCTGCCCGGGAAGATGGCTTGGATCTTCGACCCCGTGATCGGAAAGGGGTCATTCCCTGGGATGCTCCCTCTGGTAGGATGAACTTCTCTCTAAGTTCAATGTTAGTTCTACCTCGTGCTAAAAAGGAATAAATACACACACATACAAAAAGTCAATTAATCTTAAAAATGTATCTTTGATGGTCATGTAGCTGCTTGACCCCAGATAACAGTTACCTAAATTATAGCCTTATTACCATCTGTGGGTTCTTCAAAAATAAAGATAAATTCATGACTTACAGCTTTGTCATGATTCTAACCCACAGCAGATATACACAAAAGAAAGAGCCAGCTTACTGTAATAAACAAGTCTTTGCGCACAAAGTACCATCCCGTTCTGCTGTCACAGTCTTGCTCTGCCACTGTCCCCTGGGGTAAGCGCACTGTAACAGCTCAAGGTGAAGCAGATGCAACCGTTCACAAGCTTCTGACACCAACCAAAACCCCTCTTTTCTCTCTCATAGGACATGTGTACTTTTTGCTCAACTTCTTGCAGGACATGAGGCAATGAAATAGTGGAGAAAAACACATTAGTCAAACCAACATTGCCTAGACTCTTCTATTTGAATTCAGCCAATAACAGTACTAAAGAAAAGGGTCCAGTAACTCAGGACAGTAGAATGATGAGAACAGAATCATTAAGAAGTAAACATGTGGGGAGAGAGAGAGAAAGAGATCAAGATCATGCACAAAATTTGCCAGTGAAGAATCGTTAAGTCAAAAAGTGAAAGCAGTAAAAAGCTTAAGAGGCAAATGCAAGCAGGAAAGGAACATCCAGGTGGAAGATTCTGGAACTAGTATGAATGCCCACAGGTGCTGCCTCATGCCTTGCTAGAGCTGTAAAACCAGAACTTAAAATGTGAATTCAGCCAGAAGGTTTTAAGTATAGTTGTTACAAATATTAAACGAGAAAGACACTACTAATTTAAAAGAAACAATCCTTCTGGAATATGTTCTTCGATTATCTCTCACTGAAAGATATTATCCTACCATAACCTTCTACCTGCTCACCCACCTCAGACTTTTCACTAGAACACACTAGAACTAGGCAAAGCTAAACAAACAGGACCGCTGGGGATCCCTGGCAAAAGGGAGCCACGAGAAACAAAGTTTTTTCTTCTCAACATATTACATGCTGACAGCACATATCAAAGTACCCGGTTAACGTGTTCTGCTGGCTTGAACCACTGAGCAGTGAGACATACGAATCATGGCCCCGTCAGAAACATGTTAAAAGCTCTAACCCAGATACAGAAACCTCCCGGTCAGAGGCCAGGCTCCTTCGAGGCACTCAGGCCAGCACGTCTCTAAGGGCCCAGCTTGCCTGGCTGGCCTATGACTTGATGGTCCCTGAAGTACTCAACCGTGTCCTTCCATCGTGATCCTTCCTCCTCAGGTGGCAACAAAACATGCCTCTTAAGGTTCATTCCTTAGCTGTTAGTTCTCTACTCATCTGTTTTCCAGACTTCAGCACTTTTCTGTGCATCAAAACTCATAAGCAGACATTCATTCTCAATAAATTTTCCTCTGGCACTTCAGGACTTCAGTAGATGGCATATCACTAGGTACTACGGGAGCTCAACCTGCACTTGTTCATCTGCTGCTGCCAAAGTGCCCAGCAACGGTGAACATGCGGCAAGCATGTGCCGCACAATTTCACAAATGCTATCTCCTGCAATGCTGCACTTGACTGTCATCAGCATCCCTACTTACAAACAATGGCATGGAGGCATCCACAGGAGGACAAGATCAAGCAGAACTATGGCAGAGCTGGGCCTGAAGCCCCAGTATGCCACCGTAGCTGCTCTCTCCCCTCCCCCACGCTGTTCCCAAGCACGCTCTCCACAGCGTCACCTATACTCACCATCCCCACCACTCAGGGAAACCTCTGCCAAAGGCCAATGAAAACTACCAAATGGCGGCACTTCTAAAGTGTAGAAAGGTTTGTACAGGAAAGTACAAACAGAACAAAAGTTGCCCACCTTCAAAATCCAGGGGATATCACCTTCAAAATGCTGACATGCCTCTATTCCTTCACAGAACTGTACATGTATTTTCATTACAAAAATAGCAGGAATGTTCCCCCAGTCTCTCTATACATCTCACGTGAAATCTGGACTAGCTGCCAAGTGTAATTTCATCACATGGATGTCAATTTATTTAGCAAGCCCAATGCTGCATTTTTAAAATTCCTTATGACTGTTATCATTAAATATTTCTAAAAACGTACCAATAAAATTAATTTTAAAAGAAGCTTTATTAAAGGTAGGAAAAGAAACAGGCTCCGCAGGGCAAGTTTGGGCCAAGTAAAAGTAGGAAAAGAAATACACCCTACAGTGTAAGAGTGGACCACCATGAGAGAACATAGTGGCCCCAATGTTGCACTCTTAATCTGCTTATAATTATTAAAACACTATATTTAGTATTATAATATCTTACAGAACATTCTTGCACATACCATGGTTTTCTTAGGATAAATGCCTACAAGTGGATTTGCTGTGGAAAAGGATGCATATTCAAGGTAAAAACATGTCAACCCACATACGTCAATTATATATCAAGGTTGACACATGCCAGGTCATCCCCAAAATGTTCCATATAGTACATTCAATTAACTTCGCTCTGGTCAACGCTATGCATTATTAAGAGTGTGTGCTGGTAGAAGTGTGACAATTTGCATATGTGGGGGCCTGGGTTCCACCTGAGTACTGCACATGCAATCTGAGAACTCGACAGGCGAAAGCATCTCTCTGCTGGTGGGGAACTGCCAACTGCTCTGCCTTTTGAAACACCCCCCACCTTGGCTTTGAGAACACCTGCTGTTTCTCCTCTTTCCCCACCCACTTCTTAACCCTGCCACTCTCCTCCCTCTTGGACATGCTGCCTGGTGGAAGCTCATCCCCCGACAATGCAGTCTTTCCTCACCCCCACACCTCTGTGGTTCATGAAGTGCTGCTTCCACCCTAGGAGCCTGCAGCACCCCTCTCGCTGTCTCCCTGAATCCTCTCTCACGACCCAAACCCCTAACTCAATCCCAGGATGAATCTGTAAATAAAAACTGTGTGCAGAGCAGATTCACGCTTACAGCAGAATTTCCCAGACTGAGGTTTCTTAGGAGAGGGGTTCGGTAAGCCCCAGCCTCTGGGTCTCCCCCTGGCAGAGCCCACTTGCAGCTGGCACTATGCCTGCTCTGAGAAGCCCTGCATTAGAAGAAACACACTTAGCTTTAAATTGGCATCTTCCAGATGCATCTGACCCAGACCTTCTGTCTTCCTGAGGACCAGCTCCTGGGGACCAGGCAGGCTCTGTGGGATCAAGTGCCCAGCACTCACCCGGTCCCGGCTGCTGACCCTCACCACAGTCTTATCTGGCTGCCCACCTCATACGCTTTGCCATTGTCACGTAGGACTACAGTACTTGAGGTTCCCCT
>PVJO010033152.1:0-12393 GCA_004026905.1 Hystrix cristata
AATGCCATAAAATAAATATTTAAAGAAAATTAGCATGATAGTAATGGGTAGACTAGAAGAAGCAGATACAAATGTATCAAGTGTGAGTTTTCTTCATGTGGAAATTAAAGCACACATAAACCATAACATCTCATTGATTTGTTCATTAATTCATTTAGTAAGCCTTTATTGAATGTGTAAATTGTTGAGCACTGTTCAAAGGGAGAAATAATAGAATTTAAGATTTGTATTGTTTTCAAAGAATTTTCAGTCTACAAAGAGAACTATTTAATAAATCTATAAAATAAATATTACACATAAAAAGCAATTCATAAATCAGCATTGTAAATCAAAATAACAAATATTTATTATTAGGAAAATAGTATTCTTAGAATTTAAAAGTTATTATAAAATGTGTTAATTATGAATAGAATTAGTTTACCCATTTTCACATAAATTATGAAAACTGTAGATTAGATAGTTTATGTAAAGCAAATTTATTTTCTGTTATTTGAAATTAAATGGCAAATGCTAGAAAGTGTTCACTATTACTGAGCTGAACATCTAATGCATATATAGATGCAAAATAGATTGTTATAATCCAAGTAAAAAATATTTTTAATGTTTTCAAATTGCACAAGAATTCATGGGTAAACAATGGAAAAATGTCTTAAAACTCTGCCTTAGGAAGATTTAGTGAATTACCTTGTATTTTATTTCTTAATGCTAGAATTTCATATATATATAATGCAGGTATATATATATAAATGCATGTAGGTATATGCATACATACATGTGCATATAGAATAAATACCTCATGCATCTATGATTTGTTTTCCTCTTCATTGTTTTTATTGTTCCTTTCTTATCTTTTATCCTGTTTCTTTTCACACTGTTACTTTTTATATTCATCCCACCGTTTATTGTATTCATCCCACCATTTGTTGTTCCTTTTCCTTTTTATTCTTTTTTTTTTTTTTTTTGGTGGGGGGAGCATTTACCTTCTTGCTCAACTCTATCCCGTCATCCTTCCATTTTTTTAATTTTAATTGCCTCCTCTCTCATGCTTTTGTTCTTACCTCAAAAGATTCTGTCAGCAGGGCTTGGTTATTATTTTTTGGATACAGTAATAACATCCCACTTTGTGTTCATTCCAAATTAATAAAATATGTAGTAGCTATTAGTGCAAACAATTATGAACTGACTTAGAAAAAAGGAAAATCCTTGAGGATGTTTTCACACACAATAAATGCATGCTAATTAGGCTAGTATAAAGCTTTACTTTCAAAGAGAAATAAGATTCATAATAGATGTTTGGGTGAACATTGAGAATCTTAATATCCTTTTTTGATATTTAAATCTTCATTTTACATCACCTAGCATACATCAAAGTAATCAAATTAATAAATAATAATTTAAAAGATGCATCAACTTTCTTATGATACATTCCACTGTTATATAAAACATTTTTAAAATTAATAGGCCTTTTTAAAACCTTTAATACCTTTTTAAAATTAATTATTCAAATTAGTTCAACAGATTTGACCTCCTACTGTGTGTGAGAAACTACAGTAAGGTAAAAGAATAAAGATCCTTTCTGTTCCCTTTCTTGATGGAGGATGTTATAGAGGGCATACGTCAGTTTTGATGGAGATAATGAAGGTAGATGGAGTATATTTTTTGCCAGGACCAAGAAAGGTGAAAGGAATGATAGAAGGAAAACAAAATAGGAAAATAAGGTACAGATAAATTAAGATGTTCATAATGTGCAGCTTAAAAAAAGCATTGGTCACATGTAGGGACAGTATGTAGGGACAGTAAATTAGCTACATTAATTTGTTCATCTGACATTCATATGTCATACTATTAGCTGGGCTCTTTGGCAGACAGAGGGATACATAAAAGAATACAGTGTGGACACCGGCATAAAATGTGAAAAAGATTTTCCAGAAGGAGGTAAATGTGTAAATAAACTGGTTCAATCAAATACAGAAAGAGAAAAATAAGGCACAGTAGAGGCACTGGTATTTTCTTTCTCGGGATTATTAGAAAATGCTTTTCTTGCTGGGTTTTAATGAAGATAAATACATATTTTTGAACATTTGCGGTATTACAAATGTTTTCCTAGACTTTCTGTATGTTTAATATTGTTCGGTTCTCATAGTAACATATGAAATACAGGCTTTTAATTTCATTTACTTATTAAGAAACTCAGCCTCCCATGAGAAGTTGTGACTTGTCATACAGTTAATTAATAGAAGAATCAGGTCAATTTGACTTTTGAGAAGGAATTATTTCTACTATAATATTTGAATATTCTGGGATTAATTTGACAGACTTTGAAAAGTTTTTAAACATGCATACTTAAATTGGAAGTATGCAGTCATTTTGCTAATTAAGACAGTTATATTCTTTATTTTAGTTCAAGTTTTAGTTTTTTAGTATATACACGTAGTGCATAATAATCACATTCCTTGTGGAGAGTTGATCCGTGTATATAACACAGGCTAGCTCTTTTTTCATTCCTCTTGTCCTTCCCTTCCCTCCATCTTTTGACCTCCTTCCTATTTTCAAAAGATCTCCCTACCTCCTATTATCTTTTGTTTTGTTCTGTATTTATATTTTGCTTTCTCATGTAAGAGAAGCCATGTGATATTTAAAGTTGTGTGATTTATTGCACACCTTATTATGGTCTCAAGGTACATTCATTTTCCTACGAATGACTTATTTATCCTTCTTTATGGGTGGATAGTACTGTACTCATGGTATATAAATACAAAACTTTCTTTATTCATTCATGTGTTGATGGACATATGGACCACTTCCAAGTTTTGACTATTATGAATTTTACAAAGTGGCCAAAACATAAAAAATAGCCTTTTATGTCTAAGCATAGTTAAATACATCATATTACACTACATGTATCAGTGTAATATGATGTCTTTAACTCTTTCAGGAAGATACCTAGATGGGAAGAGCTGGTAGAATGGAATTCGTAGTTTTAGTTTTTTTAAGACTATCCATATTGATTTCCATAATGTTTGTACCGGTACTCGTTTACATTCTGACCAACATTGTCAAAGGTCTCTTTTTTCCCTATACTATAGCCTCACCTACACTTACTATTTGATTTCTTGAGGATAGCCATTCTTTCTGAAGTAAGATGGAATCTTGGTGTTGATTATTTGCATTGCTCTAGTGGCCAGACATGTTGAACCTTTTTTTTTTTTTTTTCATTTACTTAGTGACCATCAGTACTTCTTATTCTGAGAAGTATCTGTTCATTTCAGTTGACCATTTTCTGTTTGGGTCTTCTATTTGGGAGAGGAGCTAAATGTTTTGAGTTCTTTATTCTAAATATGAGTCCTCTGAGGAATAGATGGAAAATTATTTTTCCCACTGTAGGTTGTAGGTTGTCTCTTCACTTTGTTGTTTGTTCCCTTTGCTGTGCAGAAGCTTTTTAATTTGATACGATCTCATTTGTTGATTCCTGATGTTATTTCTTGTGCAACTGGGGTTCTATTCAGAGGTCCTTGGCTATACCTATGTCTCTAAAAGTTCTACTTATTTTAACTTCCAGTGGACTGTTCTGTTTTAACATTTAAATCTTTGATCCATTTGGGGTTTAGTTTAGTATATGCTCATATATATGGATCTAGATTCAATCTTCAGCATGTAGATAGCTGAATTGGAATTGTTTTCTCTAGTTCTGTGAAAAATACCTTCAGTATTTAGAGTGGGATTAGCTGTATATCAGTTTTGGAAATATGGCCACTTTGATGATATTGATTAGGACTATTCAGGAACACTGAATATCCTTCTATTTTCTGATGTCCTCTTTGAGCTCCATTTTTAGGATATTGCAGTTTAGGTTGTAGAAGTGTTTTATTTCCTTGGTTAGGTTAATGCCTATGTATTTAATTTTTTCTTGATGCTACTGTGAATGGTATTGTTTTCCTATTGCATTCCTCAGTGAGTTCATTATTGATGTGTAGGAATGCTGTTGATTTTATGTGTTGATTTCCTGTCCTGCTACATTTGATTATTAAATCTAGGAGTCTTTATGTGGAAGTTTTGGAACTTCCATGTAGAGGATCATGACTTCTGCAAATAATAATCCTTTGACTTCTTCCTTTCTTTACATATCCATTTTATTTCTTTCTCTTGCCTGAATGTTCTAGATGATGTTTTGAGTACTATATAGAATAGGAGTGGTAATAATGGGCATCTTTGTCCTATTCCTCATTTTAGAGGGAATCTTTCAGTTTTCCTCCTTTTATTTGATGTTGGCAGTATGTTTATCATATATGGCTTTTATCAGATTAAATAAGTTCCTCTATACCTATTTTCTTCTGCGTTTTTATTATGCATTGATGCTGTGTTTTGTCAAAAGCTTTTTCTGCATCTGTTGAGATGCTCATGGTTTTTTATTGTCCTTGCTTATGTTTATGTGGCGTATTACACTTACTGATTTGCATATGTTGAGCCATCCCAGCATCCTTAAAATGATGCCTTCTTGGTCATGATACATGATCTTTTTGATTATTTGTTGCATTCTGTTTACCAGAATCTTGTTGAGGATTTTTGCATCTTTGTTCATTAAAGAGATTGGGCTCTAGTTCTCTCTTTTGGTTGGATCCTTGTCTGGTTTTTGAGACAGGAAATTCTAGCTTCCAGGAATGACTCTGGGGATAGTCTTTCCCTTTCAATTTCATTAACAAGCTTGAGGAGTATTGGCTTAGGTGTTTCTCAACAATGCAGAATTCAGCAGTGAATCCTTCACTACCCAGGCTTTTCTTACTTGGTAGGATTTTAGTATTGCTTCAGTTTCATTGCCTGTTATTGTATTATCCAGGGTTTTTAAATCATCTTGGTTCAATTTTGGTGATTTATATATATATGTGTAGGAATCTATCCATTTCTTGTGAATTTTCTAGTTTATTGAAAGTACAGCTTTTTAAAGTATTTGCTACTAATCTTCTGGATTTTGGTGGTGTCCATCGTGATTCCACCTGTGTCCTTTATAATTGCATTGATTTGGGTCTTTTCTTTCCTTTTTTTAATAAAATTGACTATGGGTTTGCCTATTTTGTTTATTCTTTCAAGGAACCAACTCGTAGATTAATCAGTTCTTTGTTTTGAGTTTTTCAGTCTCAATTTCATTAATTCTTGCTCTGATCTTTATAATTTCCTTCCTTGTACTATCTTTGGGTTTGGGTTGTTCTTGTTTTTCTAGGACCTTGAGATGCTTCATTAGGTTATAGTCTATGCAGGCAAAGCAAGGTTCTATAATTGAGGTGGATTCGAAGGGAAAGATAGAGATAGAAAAAGAGAAGTAGTCTGAGGCCAAGGATGAGAAAATTCAGACAATTACTGATGAATTTTTTTAAAATAAGAAAGCAGTTTTTAAATATAGAAACTCTGTATGAAGTCTGAAAGAAAAGCTGTGACTAATAATTGGTCATTTTTCATTCTTTCTACCACCATTTGTTATGACACTAAATCATTTCTTAACAGTAATTTGACAGTGACATTCTGCTCCTTATATTACCATAAGAATTGATTTTCTAAAGTATTGGATGAGTCCCCTCTGTCTGTCCAAGAATATCTAAATTCCTTATCTGAGCATTTGAATGTGTTCATCTCTGCCATTCTGTGCTATACATAAATTTTCCAGCATAGTATAATACACTTAAGTTTTTCTCCAACCATGTCCTCTCTAAATGTATTCCACTTACTGTTTTTTCAAGTCAATAACAGAATTTTCTATTTTTAGAATTTTTTTAGTTATTTTAATATCCTTTCATTTTTCTTTTATTTTTGCATGTCTTGTATATTTATTTTGTTTGTTAGGTATAGTTTTACTATTTTATTACAAGAATTATAAGCATAAATTCCAATAGATTTTGAGATTGCTCCATTATTTTTACTTCAGAATAAGTTAAACACTTTATTAATGTCAGTTTTTCCTTGTGTGGTTTTAGAAATTTTTTTGTATACATGCATCTTGAATGATTGTTGTGCGTATTTTTCTCTTGATCAGTTCTCCTCTTTCCATCTGAAAATTCCATGGTTGCCTTGGTGTGGGCGTCAGAGTACCTAGAATCGTGTTCTAGAAACATGTCTTATCATGGTGGCTCTCAGAGTAATCCCATATTAATATTGTGTTGATGTTGTGTCTCTGGAAATTACACAAGGAGTGGCTTGACCCACATCCTAGATTCAAACCATATTTGTTTTGTGCTTCTCCTTTCTCTTTACCAAATAGTTTTATGTTAATCATTATCTAAATTAGTATGTTTTTCCAGCCACTTACATGGGAAGTGCAGTTCAATACCTGGTCTGTGATTTCAAACAGGGTGTCTTAATGCAGCTCTCTACTTTAGGTGGGGCACTTTTGGTCTTATTGATACAGAAGTCTTGATTCTATGCTATTTCTGCTCAGCCCAGCTAGCTATGTAGCTTTATTTCTGCCTGCTGTCTTGTGTTTTTATTTCTTTTCTGATCCATTAAAATATCTGAGTTGTTTAGCTTGTCTTGGTCTTTTAATGTTACATATACCTCTGTGTGTGTGTGTGTGTGTGTGTGTGTGTGTGTGTGAGAGAGAGAGAGAGAGAGAGAGAGAGAGAGAAACAGAGAGAGACAGAGACAGAGACAGAGGGAGAGATACTGTAATATATAGTTCTACATTTGGAATAAAGATGAGTTGAATCAAAATTTTACAATCTCGTTTTAACCAAAATTCTTACAGGGCTAATAAAACTTGAGTTCCAGTCCAGTGTAGATTCCTAGCTTTTTGTCTCCAACTCAGCCTAGAAACCAGTTTCCATGGAACACGTCCCCACATTCTCTTCATTAGAGAAGTTATAATTCCTTTTCTCATGCTTGTGGAACAGTTTGCACATGTTTTTAATTGATCTCATCCCTGTCATTCATAGTTTGATATTTAAATATTTGCTGCTCAATAATGTGGTTATTGCATAAAGTCATAGATTTTGTTCTTCTTTATCTTTGAAACTCTAGTGCTTAGCATGGTGTTTGTCACATTGTAGGTGCTTTGAAAATGCCTAATAAGTAACCCTGTAGTTGTTAAAACAAATTAATTAAATTTAGAATAATGTCTTTTTAATTTACAAATGTAGACTTGATGCAGAAAATACAGAAACATTTATATGAAATGACATGGTAATATTAGCACGTCTTACAAATATTCGTCTAAAAGCACAGTTAAATCCATATGTAATAATTTCTATACAAAGTTACACAAACATATTTGTCTTCCAAGAGAAGCATACCACTAAGCATACCACTGTTACTTTGTATAAATGCTATTTTACACTGTTACATATAATTTGGTAACTTGAATGACAAGGAAGCATCAAAGATATTTGTGAAGTTAGAAGAAGCAGCTAAATTTGCTGGAGAATCTATGAGTATGTAAGCACTATATTACTGCCCAAGTGGGCAGTGAATAATCAGTGTAGGATTTAAAAGCAAATTTTAAAAAGTATAGAATAGAAACAGGCAAGTCAGAAAGTTCTGTAGGAATAAAAATCTGACCTCATGGTTAGATGACAGATACATTGAGTTTTAGAGCTTTAGAAAATTGTGAAATATTTCTGAATGACAACCCTGCAAAAGTTGTACTTGTGGGATTTAGTCATGATAGCTTGTATACTGGACAGCAGATAAGAAAACACAAACCAAAAGGCTTAGCCTCAGAAAAGGTATGCTCCAGGCAGATATTGACTGGGTGTGAGCAGTCAGAATGAAGTGAACAAGAAGTGTGTCTTGAATAACTTCTTGTATCCCGCACATACTGTACATTATTGAACTCTCATTATTCTAGGGTAGATATTACCTCATTAACCAGATGTAGAAAGTTAGGTATAGAAAGACTACAGGACTTAGCTGAACCCCACAACCTCCAAGTAACAGGGTATAAACTGGTACTTGGAGGGTCTAAACTCATATTCCCAGGCAACAGAATAAATGTTATTTTGGTTATTCTGTGGTACACTTTTCATCTAGAAAGGAACTTGATGTTTCCTGTGCAGGAGACCAAAATGACGTAATGTGGACAGAAATAAATGGGCAATTTCTGGCTGCAGTGTAGATAGAGAAGGTCAGTGGCTGACATTAAAAAATGAATTGAAGTAAGTTTCGTAAATATTTTATCTCAATTTGTACTAGTCAGATTGCCAAGAAATAGATGGTGGATAAGTTCTGAGCATTCTCTGTCCTCATCACTTAATGTTACCAAATATTTTGGATCAGATTATGGTTGTCAAAATTTGCCATTTTTATTGCTGTTAGTTGGATTTCATTGAAGTTTTCCAGTTTTCTTACAATAATGATTTGGATGCTAATCCACTTTTAGGCCAAGTTTAAGCATTGAGTTTAATTTGTATTCTATATATTTAAAGATTAATTTCTCTCTTTAAAGAAAATGTTCAAAGTTTAAAATTTGCTGATATTTACAATTTTCCTGCAAACTGAAATTTTTTAAGCAATTTACTCTCCTAATCTCTTAATATTTGTAACAGTTGTGAAGAGGACTCAGGTCTTCTATGTTAGGGCACTTTACAGCCCGCTCCACTGAACAGCTGTTTCTCACCAGTAAAAAACTGAGGCCTAATCATTTAGGATTCAGTGAACTGAAGCTAAACACTTTTTTTCTGGCTTGTGTAATTTGTTGATAGCAGAATGAGAGTCAGAAAACATCATTTGTCCAGTGTTAAGAAAATGTCCCACAAAAAAAAAAAAAGAAAATGTCCCTGATACCCTGTTCATGGTGCTCTGTGGCATCATAATTAGGTCTTAGTGTGTAATACATGACCCATGCCTTTGACGTAGTAGGCACTCAGAAATATTTGTCGAATGAATGAAAGTTTTCCCAGGATGTATCAGGCTAATTGGGGATATATAGTTAGCTTTAAAAAATAATTACACTATAGTTGGAAAGATATAGGCATGCAGAGAAGAAAATGGATAACCTTTAAGGGGGCAAGGATGGTTGAGAAAGCCTTTTCAAGAGGAGCAGACACCTAATGCTGGGCTGTGAAGAATACCAAAGAACTTCCCAGCTAGGGAGAGTGAGTGAGGAGGCAAACATTTTGTATTGAGGGAAAAGGTAAGAGCAAAGGCAGGAAAACTGAAAGAATATAGTGTTTGTAACTTAAAGTACTACTTTTGTATTAGCATTGCCAAGATCAATACCGTACTGTTGTCTTATACGTAGAACTTTAACAACACTTCTTCAATAAAAAAAGCTTTATGCATCCACTATGCTGGGAGAACAGATTAATATCTTCCTAGCTTGCAAAGCAGTTTCCTCTCAGTGGGATTGTTCTGAAAAGTTCACTTAGAAAAACATATCAAGAAGGGAGCAGGTGAGAAATTTCACAGCTTGAATGAAAAGATAGTAGTACATAAGAAAAATATATTCTCTAAAATTAGGTTAAATAAATTTTTCTTTTTCTGTTTAAATAAAGTAGAAAGTTTAGATTTTATCTCATCATATAAAATGTACTTATATATTGGAAAAATGTCCATTTTATTTGGATAGGATAAAGGAAACACAATTGTTTCCTATGTCAGAGAGCTCCACTTAAGAAGCAAAGATTCATTTACTGCTCTGTGTACTCCCACCACTATGGGTTTTAGTCCTTCTTTTTTGTTATTCACATGTGAATTTACCTAACTACCTAAATACCGAACTACATACTAAAGTCTCCTCATAGACATTAAGAACCAGCTAAAGAAGAGGTCACTTGGAGAAATAAGTTAATGGTTGCCAAATCGTTGCTTAATATAACTCATCATGCTAGTAGGTATCTATAGAGATCAGTTTATATTTGGTTTTGTGATGTAGCTTCTGCTTCATTGTGGAATTTATGTGGCCTTTACATATCTTATTCCTTCTCGTTGTTCATGGTTACACATTATATATTTTTTTCAAAATGATACCAGTTTATTTCTGTATTCCTCAAATCCTCTTGATTTGGCTTGAAAGATTAAGATATTTTTCATTGCATTTTCTGGTTAACTTCTATTGGGCAATTACTATCAACATGACATTGGGAGTGCTTTTCATAATTATCTTATTTTTATACAGTAACATATGTCGTAGACATTGTTTTACAGTTTTCACCATTGTACTGTGCTTCCCAGTAGCCCCTAAAATACAGCTCATTTTCTACACTATATTTTCCTTTGTTGTTATATAATAAAGCTAATGATATACAACAATGATTTACATTATTGAGCAGTTACTATATGGCAGGCACTGTTCAAATGTTTCACATGTTTTATCTGTTTAATCCACCGTATAATGTTATGATATCTAGACTGTAATTAGCAATGTAGATGAGGAGACTAGGGCACAAAAGATTTAAGTAATTTTTCCAGCATCACAAAGCTAATAACAGCTGGGTTTAAATCCAGACTCTACTAAACTCTTACTTCTTCTCATGGTACTTAGTTCTCTTCTCTGGTGGATACGTGATAGATGGTATGTGAACAAAGAAAGAGAGATCTCTTGGAAGAAGAAATGATCTGACAGTGGGTTTAAATTAAAACTGCTTGGATAAGAGTTCTCTGAAGCAGGTTCACAGTGCACTCAGTGGTTACCACCATGCTTCAGTCAGTGAGGCAGGGCACATTCGTATGTCATGAGTCACACGAAGTAGTGTATCACTGCAGACATGCGGTGATGGACAACAGAAACCTGGGCGTCAATGTGAATTTGTTCTTCAAGGGTCAGGGAAGCTTCCAGGGGCTAAGGGGGTCTTCACAGTGCATGCCTCATTTGCACTGCAGCTGAGGAGTCCGGGAAAGCAGATTGGCCTGGGTTTCGTACATCAGGATAACGGCACTCATGGTACTAAGGCAATGAAGGACAAGCTGTTTCTGGTGGGTACTAGACCAGGGTCCTGGCCAGTCCGTCCTTATCAAAGGTGTTGCATTCCCAGCACATGATACAAGCACAAAATGAAGAAGAAAGATGTTGTTGAAGGCCGCTAAAAAAAGTGTCCTACAAGCTCTGAGCCACTCTTAGTAAGGTGGTAATAAAGGCTTCTCTTTCCTCACATTCTATATCCTCATCAAGCTGTGTATTTCATGGCCTACCCACAAGACACACATGCATATGTGTGTACACATATAGGCACACACACCTTAAAGAAACAATATCCATACCCTGGTCCTTCAGTAAGAAAATGATACTGAACATGCATTGGGTCTTTAGTGTTACAGTCATTAAAGACAGAGGGGAGAACAGATGAGCACAACTCCAATCATGGAACAAGTGTGTACCCGCTGAATCCCTCATCTCTCCATTACCATGCCTCTGCATCATTTAGGGTGAGCTTTTATTTGTCAGTTTTTTCTACAATGAGCTTTTTGAGAGAAGAATTTGCAGTTCATTCATTTAGTATAGCCAGCTCCTAGAAAAGTATCCAGAATATAGTAACTGCTCTGTAGTTATTTGCTGAGTGAGGGAGGGACAGAGGGAGGGAAGAAGGAAGGAAGAAGAAGGAAGGAAGGAATGAAGGAAGAAAGGAAAGGAGGGACAGTTGAAATTGTGTGTTAAGTTTCTATGGATCACAAACACATTTACATCTATTACCTTCACTCCGATGTTTTCATTCAGCTTTTTACAATGATCGGAGCATGTGCCATTCAGTTACAGCATTGTTATTCTAATCCATTTCATAAGGAGCATAGTTGATGGAATTTCCATTTTTACAAAATATATATTATTTGTGCATAGCTTATTATTTTCCTGTTTTGAGTTTAAATTGCATTAAGCTGTAGGAAACTAATTTTAATGTCTGGGCTCAAGATACTACCTCTGAACATTGTGTTCCTTTGCTTCTAGCCCAAGTTTTTTCAAAAACCTTCTGTTAATGATCAGATCATCTTCATATTACTTCATCGTGCAAGCAGTATTATTGCCTAAAATCTTGATCCACCTTCAGATATGAGTTAAGTGGAAGAGTTTAAACATTTATATTCTTATCCATTTTTCACCAATATTCATTAATTTCCTGCAATTTTACATATTGTTCATGTGGAAAGTTGGTATTGACTCTCAAGAATTAAATTCCTAACAATAGAAATAGTGTTTTAGTTTGTTTTGAACAAAACTTGTATGAAATTGTAATCTGCACAACAGCCTTAATGGGGACAGTTTTGGTATTAGCTACTTTTGTCACAATGTATAATGTCTCAAATGTGTATAGAAGCATAATTAGTTTAGGGTTAGTCATGTTTATAGATGTTGAATAGAAATTTTTATTTTATCTGCTATGATTCATATTTGTGCTATTTCTTTTTTTTTTTTTTTTTTTTTTTTTTTTTTTTTTTTTTTTTTTTTTTTTTTTTTTTTTTTTTTTTTTTTTTTTTTTTTTT
>PVJO010033153.1:0-12396 GCA_004026905.1 Hystrix cristata
TACATAATGCAAAAATTATCTCTGGTAATTACATATCATGATACTTAGGAAACAAGAATTAAGAATCCCCTCGCCTAAAACAACAGAAAGTAGTTATGTTTTGGGTGCAGTATAGCCCACCAAAGCCCCCACTGAGGCTTAATTCCCTAAAGTAATAGTATGGAAAGGTAGGGCGACCTTGAAGAGGTGGGGTCTGATGGAAAGGGATATGTCAGAGGGCCCGCTCTTTCAGAAAGTGCTACCCCCGGGCCTGGCTAGCTCTGTGAATGTGGGTTATTACAGAGGCAGGAGTCTGTCCACTCACCAGGTTCTTGGTTCCTGCATTACCATGAGACCTCGTCCTCATGTCCTCCTACCCTATACTGTCACTTCCTGTGCTGTGATACAGCCGTCAGGCCCTCACCAGGAGCTGAACAAAAGGGGCTGCCCTGTTTTGGACTTTCAGCCTTCAAAATGATGAGCCGCAATAAATCGCTTTCATTTATAGAGTATCAGGTATTTTTTTACAGCAACCACAGTGACCAAAACAGACTACAATGATGGTTAATAAAATTTAGAGAGTTGATGTCTGATCCTCTGTAGTTAACAAAATTGAAGTCTCAACATAAAGTTAAATTCCAGCCAGGTTGGATACTATAACTCATTCTGCATTCATTTTTATAGAGGATGATAACTGCATTTGCAGCATCTTGGCTTTGCAAGATCTAAGAGTCATGTAAGCGGAAATGGTAGGCTAAAGTAATAAACATGATCCAGAGTTCAGGAGATCCTAGGCTTAGGAGTATTGATTCGGCAGTCGTGAGCATACACATGGAAGCCTACAGAATGAGAATAATACAGTCCAGTTGTGTACACAGTGAAACTAGTACTTAATCACAGTTAATCTACAATCTAGTCAATTGATCCAAGAATAATTAGAAGAATTGAAACTCAAAGTTCTGCTAAATTCCTATAAAGCTTCTATGGAAATTAGCTTGAATAAAAACTTTTCTTGTAGGATGATCTAAATGTGATGTTTATGTACATTTTCCACAATAACTGCAGCTGTCTTTCTAAACACCTCTTTACTGAGAATAATTTAATATCCCCCCACTATATATACAATATTTAAACCATGTGCTCAAAAAATTCTATGTGGATGTCATTCATATATCATTTATTTCACTGCAATATAAATGCTTGTTTTTTTGTCTGCCTTCTGCCTTCAAATATTGTGAAATATTTGAGTACAGGGACATAGTTTTATTCCTCAGTCTGGCACACAGAAGCAACTTCATTGATTTTATTTATAGTGGTCCATTTATTTGCAGCCCTGAAAAATAAAATTGAAATTGTGATTGACATTCAACAAATGTTTACTGAGTTAGCAACTGCCATAAAAATGGAACCCTTTACTGCTACAGTATTTGGCAGAGCTAATCATCTCACTGCTAATTTTTCTTGTCTCCTCAATTATGAACAATCACAGTTTCTCTATTTGATCAGCCTTCCCTATTGTGAAAACTGTTTGAGATTTCCAAGTGCTCCAGAAAGACTGTAGTTAGTCTTATAGGGCAGGGTTGTTTGTTGCTGTTTGTTGTTGTTGTTGTCTGAGTTGAAATTTATCTAGGGCCAAAGAAATGGTTTCATTTAATACAGCAATCTCTTAATACACTTTGTGTTCCTTTAGTCCACCTTTATTGTAGTCTTTCCAGTTCACAAACAGTGTCCTTAATAGAATATACAAATGCAAATTTGGAAGTAACTACTTTTAGTCTTTCTACATAGTCTTCAAGTGAGATACCATCTGTCCCAGCAATTGTCCTAAATTTTCTAGTTCTGTCTTTTTCATAAATATGCTGCATAAAAGAGATCTTTAAAGCATCTGAGCCTTCACTGAAATCTATTATTCTAGGCTGAGATTTTTCCAAATTACTTCTTAAAGTCTATGCATTTGCCTAATTTGTTGATTGCACAAAACTGCTACCTTACCTGTATCTCCCTAAAACTTGAGCTCAGAGAATAATGAGGGCCACACCGATTTCATTGGACCTTAACTGTCCTTCGTTCTTGTTTTATGGGTTTTGTTCATTGTTTACTTCTTTAAGGTTTTGGTAATAAGAATAAATAAATCAGAAATAGTACCAAATTCCAGTATCCCTAGGCCTAACAGTAACCCAAACCCCTGCCAACAGCCTGGTGTTTGTGCATATTTCATAGAGTGAAACTTCTAAAATGTGCAATTTTTAAAACACGTACACTTACTTTCTCATTTTGGATGATATACAGCATACTGCTTGTTAGAAAAGGTTATTTATAAGATTTTTAGACACCTGCAATGCAATCTGCTTGAGGATTATTACAATAGCCTGATTTAAATATCAATTTTGTCAGCTTGAAGAATTAGACTTCTACAGTATATCAAAATTGACTTCTGGTTCTTAATAAGATGACAAACCAATGTGGCTGCTGACTCTCTCTCTTAGTTGTAACCCTAGAGATGCTGTAGGAGGAAAACTGGCATAATCAAGACACTCATATAAAAATTTTTGAACAAGTCTGAAAGAGAAATAAATAGCTTTGGTCTCAAAAAAGTATAAAATGGCACCCTAGAGTACAGGTGTGTGGGGGGGTATCATATAATGACAATGGCAAGGGTAGGGGGATATTTTCCTGGTATGCAGGTTTTTAATCCTCACATTGCATTAAATAGTCATTTCTCATCTTGCCACCAATGAGAGGCAGAACAGATGCAGCAGATTTCTCAGAGCTGGGTACAGTGCGGATGCTAACACTACTTTCCTGATGATCAGTTAGCAGAAAGGACAGTGCTGAGGCTGCCTTGGCTGCTCCTGAACCCATCCATGTGGGAAAATACTATAAAGACAACAGACGGACTGGAGGAAGCAGAATCCCTTGCGAGGATCCATGAGAGTGGAGTGTATCCAAACAGGACCAGATGAAAAGGTGCTCTCACCACCGAGCTGCATCCTGGTCACACTCTCTCACCCACACAGAAGGCTAGTTGAGGACAAACTAATATCAGAAAATAGAATCCAAAAAGAAAAAGCAAGTTTTCAGAGAAAAAAGGAGGAGTTTAACAAAGAGGGATTTAACATGAAAGATTTGCTTAATAAAATTTAATGATTCTAAGCATATATTGAGAAGGGCAATAAAATTTTCAAAACTTTTTGGGGATTTTAGCATACATTTCTTGAAAAAAACGATAGGTTTGGAAGACAAAAGAAATAAAATTATTGAATACTTGAGTAATTTATAATTACCTAGAATTAACAAATATGTATTTACATCAACAATAGAGTACACTCAGAGAGCACATTTGTAAAGTTGATGTTTGGTATCAAGACGTGATAGCATAGCAAAGAAATCTTAAAATCCTGAAATAATCACACAATGTTTTGTGGAAAAGGTAAGAATATTAGATTTCAGAAAACAGAGGATAACCGAAAAAGTAACAATCACTAAACTATGTGTGTATGCATTAAAGTGCAAGGTGGTCGAATTATTCTTGGGTTAAACGAAAAACTATGAAGGGAATTTTTAGCCCTTACAATTAAGCTTCGAATCAAGTCTGTGAATTCATAATTGACATATTTCCTTTATTTGATCTCTCTGCTGATTTTAATGTCCTTGATTATTTCCTCTCCTGAAACGTGACCCTTGCCTTCGCTATCACAATAACAGCTCTGTCTACCTTCTTTGCTCTTTTCTCAGCCTCCCCGCAAGCTAATCTCCAGTGATTTCCCATTGCACATCGTAATTCTACAAGAGCAGTCCAAGGCTTTGTTCTCTAATTTCTCCTTATTATATACTGAGACACATTCATTTACCCACCTTTGTTTAATGATTAGATGCTCAAAAATACTTCTAAATTTATACATCTATTCCACACCATTTTGAGCCCCACAATTTGTATTTAACTTCCTAGTTGACATCTTTGCTTGACTATCTAAAGTCAGATCACACTTAAGACACCAAAGAATTCCCCATGACTTTTATTCCATAACCAGATTCCCTTCCAGCGTGATGCTGATGATAACATACAATACATTAATATGTTAAATTTACTAAACATTAGAATACAGGATAGTAGAATTTAAAACTGTATACTTTCTATATATATATATATATAATATCTCTAATAATTTACTTATGTACTCAAGTATGAGTATTGTTTTTAGCTCCATAACCTGAATTTTGATAGTAGATCTAATTTATAGATTATACAGGTGATACGAAGAGTTTTTAGTTTGCATATAGTCAAAATAATAAAGAAGTAACTGAGATGCAGTAAAAACCTAAATAATGTGAATCCTTAGCCTTCAGGATATTCTGTTCAGTTATATACCCCTCAATGCATGGAACCAAGAAATTCCATAATCCTATCTATGCTATGAACTAAATCTCTGTATTACTGAGAGTACTTAGATTGCCGTAACAAATTACCCACTAACCTAAAGTAGGTCAAGCTAACCTATTAGCTTGAATCTGGTGGGCAGATGACCCTGTGGGTGAATCTGGTGCGCAGATGACCCAGTCCGGTGGCAGTCTGAGATGAGGTCTTTTTCTGTCACCTAAACCTACCTTTCCCTATGACTTTGTTACATCTGCATCTGGCTGGTGAAATTAGGGAGAGTACATATTTAATTTTTTGTGGTTTATTTTTGGAACTGACTCATATTACCTCTGCCCAGATGCTTTTAGCTAGTATCACTGAATAGTTCATACCTATATGAAGTATCAGGAAATCTACTGTACCTTTATTGCATTTGTATAAATTACCATTGTTTCCCATATTATATAAGTTATATAGAATCCCAGGCATTTGGCTCATATATTTTCTTGACATTTTCCAATGTATTGTATCCTTATAACTTAACTCGATTATTCCCAAATCCTTAAAAATCATTTGTACTGTTTACCAGCAAGACCTTGGTCTCTACTTAGGTGCTCACTCTCATCGCTCTATTCTCCTTTGTCTGTGCCCCTTAGGTGTGGACTGTCGTTGAATTTGTGAAACACATCTTGCTCCATCTACCATAGATCTTTGCATGTGCTGGTTTTTCTCCTTGGCATCCCAGCTCACCTTTCATGGCTAATTTGTACTGATTTTTCAAATCCAGCAATAACCTTACTTTATCAGAGGGACTTTTGTGACATTCGTATTTGAAGGGCATTCCAAATTTTGAAGAGTGTTTTGTTCATACTTTTCATCCACATTTTTTAGTCTACAATTCAATGAACATAATTCATTCTAATAATTTGATGCATACTTGTATGCATATTATATTACACAAAGAAAGAAAGAATAATATTTACTTGTACCTTTTTATGTTTTTCTTGTGCTAGAACAGTGCTTGTCTCATTTCCCATATGTAGAAATATGTCTCTAGAAAGCAAGGAAATTGCTCTTTCTTCCTTTCTCTTTTCCGCTTTCTTCTGTCTCCCTCTCTCTCTCTCTTTCTCTCCTTCTTTCTCCCTCTCTTTCTTTCTCCTTGGCCTTGAACACAGGGCATCTCACATGCCAAGCAATGTTCCACCTGTGCACTACACCATCAGCCCCTGTCCTTTAAGTTTTCTGATTCATACTTCTTTGCTATATGCCTTGGATTTATCGACTGTCTTTACTTCATAATGACAGATCAGTAAATCATTCCTATGTGAGCATATTCCAAATGAATGAGATAATGGAGCTCAAGCAAGAGCAGGATCAAGAAAGTGACCCAAAATATAATATAAAGGCTCATATATCTGATTTATTTTAGATATTTTCTATTCTCCTCATAAGCTAAAGATACAGGTAGGTATCCTCTATTGAGTATTTATGACATGCCTAGGTAGGAATCCTTTATTTAAGAAACTGCAAAGTGTATTCACCATCATTTCATTTAATTTTTATAATAAGATGATGGAAGGTATTATTTATAAGGAAATTAAAAGTTCAGTAACTCCTTGAGGATCAGAAAGTTCTTCTGTGGAGGAGCCTAGACTCTATATCGGTCTCTAAATTATTTACTTATTATAGACTACTCAAGCAGAGTTACCACTTTTAACTATATGGATGCATTATGCAGTCTTCAGGGCTACAGGCAAATGTAATCATCAAGAAACAGCTCTCACTCAAGATGTAGAAGAAATCTTTTTGTGAAACTCTTATTACAATTCCCTCCCGTAGTAAATTTTAACAGAATAAGGTATGTCAATGAAACTGGACTTTTTGGGCCCTGCTCTTCATAAAACTTATAAAAATGAGAGGCAAAATTTCATTTCTAAGTGGCAGTAACATCATATCCGTGTTCTTTGTACAGCATGCATGATTAGCAGTTTCAAGACTAAAGATTCTTTTTGTTTGTTTGCCTTGATGAGAGTGGAACCTCAGTAAGTGCAAATTTTTGTTGCTCTTACCTGAAGTAGCCGAAGCCAAGAAAATTTCAGAACCTAACATAAACATTTATTTGCCATGGTGAAGTAACTATACAAACCCCTCAACGTGGATGGGAAGGAAGTTAGAATCAGGAAGTTTGAGTATTTATAGGAATTATGGGAAGCTATAAAATTGGGCTTTATTTATTTTTTAGAGGTAGAGTAAAAGAATTGTACAAAAAAAGAGGAACTGTACTGCAAGAAGAAGTGAATTTATGAAATTTGCACGGCAATTTGTGTACCAAGATGTAAATTTTATGGGCTGTGCCAATACTATGTTTAGGGCATACAAGAAGACAAACTTTAGCACAACTCATTGTCAAAGTCAGACTTAAAATGTGGGTCTTTTGATCTTTACCATTTATAAGCTAACCACACTGATTAATATATGTATCTTTCTAATATATTTTAGATTGTGTTTACAGTCCACCAAGGTGTTTAGAGATTAACCAGATGACTATGAAATCTACATAGAAATGTCAATGCATCCCAAGTCATCGTTGTTCTTTACCAGAGTGTTTCTAGAAATAGGAAAGAAGTTTGGGGGAAAAATTATTTTTCTTACCTTCATATCCAAAATAGAGAATTCATTTAAATAGACCAGGTATTCTTGTGTGCCTATTTTTGTACACAACTCCTTAGTTCCACAAGTTGCAGGAGATATAAAATAAAAAAGATAAGTTCCATGCCCTTCAGCAGAATCATTTAACAAACGGGATTAGAAGATAGAATCTGCAAACAGTGGGGGTTTTTCTTATAAGCAAAGGTGGCAGTGACTGTAGGAGAGAGTCCCAAACAGCTGTTGAAGGTAAGATGAAATAGGGAAGCCACAGGCATTTGGACAGAAGGTGCTTCTAGCAAAACACAAAACAATTTCACATAGTCACGGATGTTTGGAAAGTGAAAGCAGCAGACAGACCACCCTGTGTGTGATCATCTGAGATGCATTGGCTCAATTTCAGCAAAACTGTCATGCAGCCTCAGGGACCCAGCCATAAAAATGAAAGCTGAAATTGGGCAGTAGGTTATAGCTTTGCCCTTCCTGTTTGGAAGAAAGGAAAAGGCTTGGAAAAAGTCTTACAGTGGTATGTGTGAAAGGGCATCCAATATGTTCTCATCAAATGTGTAATAAAAATGATAGTGTCAACATCTTCTAAGAAGAAATACAGAATAAATCAGTTCTCTGTACAGAAAAGTGTTAGTCATTGGCCTTTCCAGCTTCTACAATTTTGCTGGCAGGTTGCAGTATGCCTGGTCTTCGAATGTGCAGGTCGGCCATTGGGCCAGAAAGGATGTAAATCATCTCTTCAGTTTTCTCACAACAAATTGCTACCTCTCTTCAGTCATGGACCAGGAAGAAAGGGCAAAACACATATATTTACACTTGAAGGGTATTTTTATATTCATCAGTTCAGTTTCATCGAGTTCTTTTAGCAGTTGTCTTATCACTGTTCTGAATCCATGTGGAATGTCTAATTCCAGTATTTGACATTCTAAAAAGAAAATGGCTGAACCTTGAAAATTAGGCATTTCATAAAATATGTATAGATGCATGTACACATAGAGAAGTGTAATTAATTATTAATTATTACATGAATTAAGGAAAATTACCTTTAAATGAGCTTTATGAAATGAAATATTCTGCTTTTGGAGTGTTTTCTTTGCAAATAATGCAAACTTTATTCATACTATTTAAGGAGAAAAAGTAAGAAGGGAGGAAAGAAAGAAGGAGTGATGGGAAGGAAGGAGGAAAAGGGAAACATTATTTAAAACAAAAGAAATAAGTTGTAATTCACTGGGGTATAATCCAAATTCCTGAGACTAGAGTAGGACCTAGGAAGCTTTGGGGGCCCCAAACATGCAGGACTTCAGATACCCTATAGTACCAAGTGGCACCCACTCCTGGTTCCTCCTGGGCACAGCAGGCCTTCATCTCTGTATCTACACACTGACTTTCACTAACTCTTTATTTATACACCTAAACATGGGAGCGATATACACTTTTAACATTTTTTAATATTTCAGACAAGTTCTGGCTAAGCTGCTAAATTGCCCAGGCTGGACTTGAAATGGTGATCCTCTTGCCTCAGCCTCCCAGAATGTTGAGATTACAGGTGTGTACCAACATGCTGATGTGGATCATTTTTAATGGCATTAATCTTTAGGGGAATCACACCCTTCCTGGCCCCAACTTTACAGACGCTTCCTTTTGGCCAAATTGCCATCCTCTTCCCCCTCCTCCTCCTTCTCCTCTTCCTTCTCCCCATCATCATCATCGTCGTCATCAGTGGATTAACCAACTGATTAGTGCAGCACCCCCATCACCCAGTCACCTCTCAAAAGCCCCCTCTGAACATATGAGACTTTGGCAGGAAGTTTTAGAGCTAAACCACAACAGTTTTCTAGTCATCTTGTCCTAGTCTTCTGGTCATCTTTTCCTTAGCAAGCAACCGATCCATTTCCTCAGCTCAGCAATACTCTTCCTCTCCACCTGAGCTCCTCTGTGTAATGTCATCACCTGACAATTCATTCCAGGTACTAAGAGGCACAGTCACGGGTTCACTGTATTGAGTTTCCCTTTCTAAGATATCAGTGAACAATCATGTCTCACATCCAGCGTCTGAAAAACATTTATTCATGTACTTAGCCTACAATTTGTTTGTTTGATGTGGGAACAAGGAATTGCTCATTCTTATTTTCCTTTATTCAGGGACATATTTAAGTTTCTTCTTTTTTACTTTTGATTTTATGCGTTGTCTATACAAGGACATAGTTTAGCACAAGAAAATTTTTACTTATTTTTCATATAAATTATAAGTAAAAATAAAGCTAAAAATAATACAGGATTACTAATTCTTGATTCCTCAGCCCTGATAGCATGGTATTCCTAGAAGCAAGTATAAACATTTAGCCTTGCAAATAACCCTAAACATAATTGCAAATCTTAAATATTTTCAGAGTGAAATAGCTTACGTGAGGAAAGGTAACTGAAGTTAAAGTAATAATACTAGATTAAATAAATGTGTGGAAAAGAGTTACAAGTTGGTAGTTTCATAATGCAAAACAATTCTGTGGTGGTATGTGTGTGTTTCATGTGTTCAAATATCACATCAAATGATAAATAAGGCACAGATTTTCTTATTTCAGGGTACCTTGGAAGTATCTAGGTAAGGAGCTAAGCAGGAGTGTTTTAGTGTTTGTCTGGAATTCATTGAGAGAAACGATAAATTTGTATCAACACAGATAAGTAAGTCCTTGGGTATGAGTTAAAACACTAAAAAGAGTTAAAAAAAGAATAAAGAGGCATGTGATTTTTTAAAACTAATGTACACAGGCACTAATTAAAACTGAATTATGTAAGAAAGCAGGATAAGATAATCTTTCTAGAGCTTTATTGAATTATTAAATAAAAAGAATACTCTTTTGTAACTAAGAAAGCAGCCAAAAATTTTTTTTTCCTACAATTAAAAATGATGTATTTCTCATGTCTGGATTTTATTTTACAAGACAGAATCAGTTTTCCAAAGATTATATAATCATCTACACCTTTATTTTGGGGAAGAAGGGATACTATTAAAATTATCTTAATATTGGACAAGGCAGATCCTTTATGGAATCACCACATACTCGGGAAATGTTATATCAGCTTGTTGCACATGGTTAATTTAACAGATATCTACTGGGTGCTTATTATAATATAGTCATTGTTTTCAGAACCAACATACATTATTGAATAAAGAAAAAACGATCCCTGAGTGGATGGAATCGGAACAGACTATAATTTATAGGAGTGAGTGAAAAATGAATACCTAAGGTCTCCTTAGAAAAATACATTAAGAATTTTGAGGTGGTGACAGTAGAAGATTGAACTAAACAGGTGGCCCTTCTTAATGTACAGCTCTGTGTAATTGAACAGGTCACACATCCATGAAGCCAGCCCAGCAGGAAGTTCAATCCTGTGAGGAGAAATATATACTACATAAAGTTTAAGTATACAAGCAATAGTTCCTTAAAATCCATTCCTTTTTTCTTTAGATTGAATACAGGAGACTTAAATAAAGAAAGACTTTTTTTTGCTCAGTATGCCTTGAAACATCACTCTATTGGGGCATTAATTTGTCTATTTCAAGAAAATTCCATTAAGATGATGAATAAACGGTTACAAAATAATTTACAATTTTACTGTGTAAGGTCTTATATAGGTCATGCAGTAAATAAAACATTAGTTTAAAATTCTTCAAAAATAACAATTTTACTTACTTAAGTCTTTCCAACACTTGGTTTTTTATTGACAACTCTACTTAATATTTTTGCATATAATTATTAGAAAATAGTTTTTCATCATATGTAATAATTGCAAGATATTTGAAGTCCTCTTTTTTTATTTGGCTCTTTGTATCTCATATCTGTTCTCAAACCACCTGCTCTTCCCAGGTTCAAACGCAGTTTAAAAAATGTAACACTATCACATTCAAAAAATATGTTTCCTCAAAGCCTTCACACTATAGATTCTAGGAATCTGTAATATCCTTTTGTTGTTATCTCAGTACTGTAAATTTTCAATGAGTTGAAGTTTATTTTGCTGAACTTAATTTATTCTGACATCTTAAAGTATATACTTTAATTCAAATTCATACTTAAATTATTTGTTCCATGTGACAGTTATGATTTCATATTTATGTTTCCCATTATTGTTTTAGAATTATCATATTGTGATTCTAATATTAATTTTTGCAATTAAAATATAAAGCTTATTATATATTTTAGGATGATTTTAACCACTTACATGGGAAAATGTATTCTCAACATAGTCTTATCATATAAAGAACTTGTCCTTAATTTATTTATACTTTATTTCATTATTTTCCTGTGCCAAATTTTTTTTTCCTGTGTCAAATTTCAAGAGAGTTAGAGGCAATAGAGATATGGTATTTGAGGATTCAAACTAATTTTACACATTTATTTTTGCTTTACAAATGCAAGTTTCTTCCCTTAATATAGTTACTCAGGTCTCATTATTTTCTTAATTTATATATAATTTAACTTCAATATTGATTGGTTGGTTTTTTGCTATCCCAAGCAGTAAATTGTGTTTACTAGACATACAACACGGAAGATGCTTTTTCTTTGATAAGCGTCTATTTATGAGACATATCAACACTTTTTAATGCGTGAAAATGTATGTTACTTTATGTCATTTGGCTAAATATCCTAAATTTAATATCTATATATTTAGTATCTATTTGTACAAATCTATGTCTAAAAATATATGATTCATTATGAAACATTTTATTGATATATTTATTTTCCACAAATAAGTATTTGTTTTATATACTCTCTGTGCTTAATATTTTTCAGTTTTTTTAGACTTAATTTTAAATGAATTATAAAAATTAAAGGAATTATTTAGAAAGTGAAGCTGTTGAGCGGCTACCAGATATTAAATTAAATGTAATCCCTTTCCTTTGGATAACTTTCAAACAGTCGAGAAAACCTTCAGGAGTTGGGGATGTAACGCAGTGGTAGAGCACCCACCTAGCAAGTGCAAGGCCCTGAGTTGGATTCCCAGAAACCCCCCAAAAGAAAAAACTTTCATATTTTCACTATTCTTTTCACTATTTATAATTTGCAATATCATTTTTATCTTTAAGAAAGGTCATAGCTGTGACCCTCACATTTATTATGTTTTCTTATACATAATGCTGAGGTTTAATAACTCAGTATTTTGGTATTTATAATACTGTAACTTTCAGGCTACAGCTTATCTACATAGTCATTTAAACCTTGAGTAGGAATCTAACATCCCTTAACTTCCTGAGTATGAGAAAAAAATGTATTGACACAAATTATATAAGTACAAACATCAACATCCAGCTGCTTTCAGGTCTACCAGATATGTCACTGGATACATTTTGCCACAGGCTTTGGTTGAAACATGGTAAGACCGAGAAACTTATCACAACATCCTGCAGC